>ML297008.1:39375-112439 GCA_005239495.1 Nicotiana undulata | reverse complement strand
GGGGGGGGGGGGGGGGGGTATATTGGTTTAATTAAGGCAGGGGGATCCTGGACCGTTGATAAAAAAATATCAACGACCAGGATTGTCCAAAGGGTTTGGGTCGGGTAGGTAGGGTATTGGGCCTAGGTCTTTTGGGCTAATTGAAATTTAAAAAGGTTGTTTGGTAAATACCTAAAGTAATTGAATAAAATTAATTTGTAAAATAATTAACCAATTACAAAGGTGATTTTTATGCATGAAAATGTTTTAAAAATAATTATTTAGAATTTTAAAATACAATGTACTAATTTCTAGTAAAAATGATGCATAATGTCTGAAAGAGCTCTAATTGCGAAGTTATTGCAATTATAACCAAAATGTACCAATTTGGTTATCTATGAAATAATTTGGACTTAATAGGACCATAGATAGTAATTAAATCAAGAAATGTTTTGAAATCATTTGTGATGCAATTTTATAATTATTTATTAAAATAAAATGCTCGGGAAAATTAATTTAAAATGTAGAAATTGTGGAAAAATATCAATTGATGCTAATGCATGATTTTGATGACATATATATCGGGTATCAACAATAACAATAGTTTTCTTGAGTCCATTCTCATTTATTTAAGTAAAGGATTTAGTTGTATTCCTTTCCTCAGTTTCCTTCTAATTAATTCATCGTCCGTATTTACGTGCTCCTCCCATATCATCACACATCCTTTACTTGCTTGCTTGAAATATTATGCATCCTTGCCTTGCTTGCTTGATTGCAGTCTTATCTCTTTTTGTACTCATCAAGCGGATCACACTTCTGGTTAGACGTTCTACTACAGCCATCTCCCCCCTATGGGACACTAGAATATTTGTACTCTCCTATTTTATATGTATAACTGGTACCGTCACATTCTATTATGGTTCTTCTTTATTGGAAACTTAATACTTTCCAAGATATGCTCCTTCTGTTGAGGAAATTCACATATTGTCTGGATGTATCAGGTAACATATGTCTGGTTGAAACCCTATACTTATATATCTTGTAGTATGAGGCTTCCTTGTGAAAACTATAACTTTGATTAATTCACCATGGTCGCCCACACCTTGTTTCTTGTTCTTGCTATATGAAATCAGTCTCTTTTACGATTGTACTCCTTCTAAGTTGCGTCAAACTCTCCACATATAGAACTTTCATTTAGGTACTTGCTAACGTTGGTACCATTATGTCATTGAAATATCCATATCTAACAAGTTATATTTAAATAGTTACTTCACTTTCTTACTAATGATTTAAGGTGATACCCCATAAATTCAGGATTGAAGTAATTTACTAGTCTAGTCAGCTAGCGAGGTATGTTCTAAAAACTACACGACTTGCTGTCACACAATTAAATTTGCCCTTCAATCTTATCGTCACCATTTCTCCTCATAGTTTCCTTGTCTTTATTTGTTGTCTTCCATTTAGTTTTTCACTAGTCCTTCATTAACATTTTGCTTTATGTTTATTCCAAGGCATTCTTTCCATTTCTAATTCCTCGTGCCTTTGGTAATCTTATTTGTGGTCGTCTCATATATCTATGTCGCTTAACCCTCTAGGGTTTCCCGAGATACTTTCTTATCATGTCCTTGTTGTTCGCCTTTAGTGCTTCTATCGCTTTTTAACTCATCGAGTATCATACGTATTCATAAGAATCTCGTATCTTTATATCATATCATTATAGATGTTAAACACCGTAATTCTTATAAACCATGCTCTATTTCTCATTCTGTTACTTGTACCTCACCTCTAGCTTATAAGTATTTTGGATCTTATTTATTACTCACAATACTCGTTACTTACATTCGTGATCACTTTATAAGTAAAACACAACCTTTATATAAACATACCATTACCTTACTACTCAAGCACTCCCAATTTACCGTTCAATCGCAATATATGTGTGGTCTTTACTATTATTCAACTGAAAATCCCATCTAAGTCTCTCCCTTTAAGATTAATCTTTCCCTCTTTATCCCTACCTCCAAACCATTATGAATTATAATCATAGTATAACATATGGCATTTCAAGATCACACTCAAGAATATAAAGATATTTTTATGAAAACGGTAAGTATACCTTCCATCAAAACTCACTTCGGTACCGAGATCTCGATGCATGTGAACCTTGCCATGGCCCAACCCTGAAGCCCTGATTTGGCACAAACCATTCTAACAAAAGCATGGAAATTCCTCCATCTTGCTGTCCTTCTACTTCTTGTTTGTCACTGCTCGACAATCCTATGAAAGTACTAACTACTTTACCCTCATGGTTCGACCAATACCCTTTCTGGGTCTTGTTTTGTGGATGTTGGAAATCCTGGTTAACTGACTCCCAAGACCGTGCACTTCTCAATTCCTCAAAAGACCCCACATATTCTGGAGAGCCATCATAGTACGGGGTCCGGGGATCCACTGATCTAGTCAACACTTGTGTTTCCCTCCTTACTTCTCGCTCAACAAGGGTAACTGGGAAACATGGTGATACTGGAGTGCTTCCTGGCTCCCTAATACCATGGGGATAGACTCCCGTAGTGGTGACTCATCTCGTACCTCAAACACATCTGTCTCGAAATAAGGGATAATATGTGATAGGTACGTCTCAATAAAGGACATAATATCGGACGAATCTGTCTTAATGGAGTAGCTTACTCTCACCTCCATATCCGTCGTAGCCCTTGGATCACTTGTAGTCCTTTCGGTAGAAATCATCTCTCAGCTATAAGACAAGCAGGGATTAGGGTTAAAATTTTCATTCCTTATGACTCAGTTCTATCGGACGATCTAGAACATAAATGAAGATTAACCATCCTAAATGCCTTACAACCTCATCTTTATACATGTGGCGTGCAACAAACCAATAAAAAGACTGTACTAGACACTACTTGTAGACATCCCTAAGTTAGACATGCTCATATACCAAGTTTTTCATGACCCCAATTGGAGGGCCACTACAAACACCAAGGCTTTACTTTCCGAGCACCAACATAACGTATCCTTAGCCATACTATCATGCATAAATTGTCCATAAGAGCCATCATGAAATATTTAAAACATAACATAAAGAATACTCGATAAGGGCAACCTCAAAATGATATACATGAGGTACACATGCCTACTAGTATGAACAAAAAATCTATACACATGACAACCGTGTAAGGCCCCGTAAACATTTTCCTTGAAAATCGAGATTCTATGATGCCAAGCTAGGCATAGAGGTCATGTTGCGTGCTTGTGTTCTTCACTTCAAAGGCAGTTGGGATGATCATTTTATGCTCATAGAGTTTTATTATAACAACAACTTTCATGTCAGCATTCAGATGGTGTCGTTTGAGGCATTGTATGGTAGGAGATGTAGATCACCCGTTGGGTGGTTTAAGATTTGGAAATCTCAGTTGATATGGCCAGACCTCATACAGCAGGCCATGGAGAAGGTTAAGATCATAAAGGAGCGGTTGAAAACTGCTCAGAGTTGTCAGAAGTCCTATTCAAATGTTCGTTGCAGGGACATATAATTTAAAGAGGATGATTGGGTATTCTTGAAGGTTTCCCCCATGAAGGGTATTATGCGGTTCGGAAATAAAGGGAAATTGATTCCAAGGTTTGTCAGGTCATATAGAATCATTCAAAGGATCGGTCATGTGGCATACAAGCTTGATCTGCCACCCGACATGTCATTAGTACACCCAGTATTTCATGTGTCTATGTTGAAGAAGGTAGTGGGAGATCTATTGGCTATTGTGCCAGTTCAGACCATTGAGGTTAATGAATAATTGTCATATGAAGAGATTCAAGTTCCCTTTCTTGATAGGCAAGTCCAAAAGTAGAGAAATAAGGAAATCACCTCCGTGAAAGTGCTATAGCGAAAACAATAGGTTGAAGAAGCTACGTGGGAAGCCGAGGAAGAAATGAAAAAGAAGTAACCTCATTTGTTTGAATAGCCATGTAATAGTTTCTATGAAGTTACTTCATATGAACTTTGTATCACTTGTTCAATTAATGCAAAGGTGGTCTTTTGAGTTGTATATGTTGTTTATGAGGCCACAATTGGTATTGTTATGAGTTTTGTTATGTCGTAGGGTTGTGCATATATTGTAAGATGTGTTTCTTGGGCTATCTGATAGGTGGATAGGCCTAGTTAAATTTGGGGCTGCTGGTATGTGGTATGAAAACAAAGCTGTTTAACTTGCTAATAGTGGACCTCGACCCTCATTTGAGGACGAATGCTCTTAAGTGGGGAGGATGTAAGGCCCCGTAAAATGTTTTCCTGAAAACCGAGATTATATGATGCCGAGCAAGGCGTGGAGGTCAAAACAACTCATCGTGGTTCGTACGTTTTGTATTGATTAATGTGTTAAAAAGATAAAGGAATATATTTTGCAGAAGGCATATATGCGACCTACTATGCAGCCGTAGAATCACTTTTCGGACTGCAGAATGGCCCTAGAGCGGGCAACGTTTTTTTGCAGCCCATTATACAATCGCATAACTATTTCACGGGCCGCACTTTGATCGCACATCCAACTTTGAGATTTGTTATATGGGAGTTATGCGGGCATTATGCGACCGTAGAACATGTTTGCGGACCGCACACTGGTCGCAGACCGAAGTGGAAAAATGTCAAGGGTTGAGGCCAATTATGCAGCCCATTTGCGGACCGCAGAAGCATTATGCGGTCGCATCTGTGTTAGGGCTCCTATTTTCTAATTTTTATAATCCGACCCAATCTCATTATATAAGTATTTTTGGACCATTTTTCTTGAAAACCCTGAGACTATTGGAGTGAGAGAGAGAGAGATAGCTTAGAGTGGGGATGTGTTCTTCAACCTATCACCCATAAATTCTTGCTCAAATCACTGAAGATTAACAAGGGAATTCTCTAAAAAATGAGTAATTAGCAAAACTATCCTTGGGTAAGGGAGCGATTATCTTGCATGCATGTGTGACGAAAGAGTGTAGGAGGATTGTGAGCTAAAAATGATTAGAACGGGATGTGGGATGACGAAATATTTTCCAAAAGGGTCTTACAAACATAATGCACACTTAGTGTTTTATAATGTGCTCAAATGAGCTAGAATCGTGATCATCTTTGTAATTCTTGGTTCAACTTGTTATATTCCTAAAATAGATTGAAGGTTGTAAGAGTTATGGAATATAGTAGAATTTAAGGAAGCTCTATTGAGGTATGTATGGATAAACCTTCTTCTTCTTAGAATTGAAACCCCCGATGTTTGTGAAATTTGTGTAAGTCCCCAAATTGAAACACTAGAATTGACTATCCCAATTGTGTTGTGTTGAATGATATATGTTCAATAATTATACTAAAAGCTTTTCATGTCATCTTTCCCTTGGAGGATCTGTGTGAAAATGTGGAGTATGAAAGGTTAAGACTTCATGCAAAAATCGAATAAAGGTTGTTATGCCAATTTGTATGAAAGACCTCTATGTGCTTAGGATCTTCCAAGACTTTTCCTTATGTGTACAAATTCCTTACACGATAGGACTTATTGTTGCTGGTGATAATTTTATTGAATGTGTATAAAAAGGGAAACTTTAATTGTAAAATATGGCCAAGTGCCAAGAACGACTTAGTAAATGAGGTCACTCGTGCCAATATACCGAAAAATGGGAAAGGATTGTGAAGTGAGATGATTGATTGAAAGGATGATGTCTCAAGATAAATGACCTAGCCAATCGGGCCGTGATCGGACGCCATGCCGCACACTTGGTGGTAATTGTGCTGGGAATGATGATTGAAATTGTGGATATGGTTGATATCTCAAATGAGATGACCTAGCCGATCTGGTCGAGATTAGACTCCGTGTAAGAACACTGTGACATTGTGGACTGCGGCACATGGCACTAAATATTACCAACCTTATAAGATGGAGCTTGATTGAGAACCTATGTGACCCTTACTTGATGTTTTAGTATTGTTTGAAGATCTTATTGAACTCGTGACTGTTGTTTCCTTGTATTATTGTTCATTATATTGTGATGGTGTTTTAGTTTTACAAACTAGTACTATTCGACAGTACTAACGTCCCTTTTTCCGGGGGCGCTACATCTTTAAATGGATGTGGTGGTTCCATAGCTGACAGTGTTGATTAGAGCTAGTGGTGCATCCTCTCCTCAACAGTCTCCCTAAGTAGCAGGAGTTATATGATTCATTGTTTATTTTTATCTTAGGAATATATTTATGGCTTGATGATGCTTATGGGGATTGATATAATGTGTGTGTGTGTATATATATATATATATATAACAATCAAATCGTAGAGGGAGTCTGGGGAGTTAAAGTTTAGTTATAAAGATTGTAAGGTAAGATTAAAGGAAGAATCTTTGATTAGGATTATGTTAATGTGCTTATATGGATTGAGGTGATGTGAGATCACCCATAGTTATGTGCATCTTGAGTGATGCATTAACTTGATAGCTTTGGAACAACCTTTGGCACGTTAAGGTACGAACGTTTGTTCAACTGGGGGAGAATGTAATGACCTGAATGATGGTGCCAAACTTTAGCATTTGTTCGATTATTTGATACATTAAGTATCTTCATATGATGCACTATTACTTTCATGAATGACTTGATATGATGTTTGATAGGTACATGATTGATTTTGAAGAGTAATTCTCATTATGAAAGCTTAAAGTTGAAAGAGTTAAGCAAGGTTTGACTTTTGCATAAATGTCCTCGGAATTGGATTTGATGGTTTTGATAGGGTTGTATGGTATTTTTGACTTGGATGTATGTTCGGATTTATTTTGTATGTTCCTAGTGGATTTCGACTATATCTGGTGAAAGTTTGTAATTTGAGGAATTGTAGTGTTTTAAGATTTGACCGGAGGTTAAATTTGATGTTAGCTTATTCCGTTTGTTGTTTCGTAATCTTTAATAGGTTCATTTAGTTAATTGGAAATACTATGCATAGTGTGGTTGCGATCCAGATTGTCTAAATGTCGTTCAGGTTCATTCAGGGAAGGTAGAATGTCTGAGAGTTAAGAGAATGATTTGATCTTGCATTCTCAGTTTGATGTTATTTATTGCATTTCGTGCCACTATAATAGTTTGAATTAGGTATATGGATTTTTTGGTACATTTAGACGGGATCCCGAGGGGATCAAGTATGTTTCGAGGTGGTTTTCGATCATTTCTAGGTCCTTTTTCAGTTGCAAGTTTTTGTTAAAAGAGTATACATCGCGATAGTGATCGCGGAGCTCTAGGTCGCGTTCTTGAAGTATGAAGTGTAGTTTTGGTCTTATGAATGTTTTTCACGAAGGAACTGTGCGATCGCATAAAAGCAATTTCTACTGTTACTATGCTGACTTAGGGAGCTTTTATCTTGCAATCAACAAAGAATTTGGGATGATCCAAAATTAAAAGTTTTAGTCCTTTAGGGAGATTTTTCATAAATCAAACCTTTTTCCATTTAGGGTTTTGTATTAAAAGTATTAGCCGTTATACTTGGGGCTGCCTAAAAAGAGTTGAGCAAGTATGTTTAAGTGTGGTCATCATGATCGCGTAACTGCTTGGCTACAAATGTGAAGGGTAAATTCACGCTGGATATTTTGTGAACCGCGATAATAAAGAAGTAGGCCTTGTATGGGTATTTTATGCCTAAGTTCAAGATTTTGAGCTCATTATTGCAACTTTTGAGGCTGGGAGAGCGGACCAAGGCAATTTTAAGATAAACTTCACCTATATTTTGAGGGTAACTAATTTCGACTTTATTTTTTTCATATATTATGATTCCCAAGGGATTTCGATACCTAAAACGTGGAATTTAAATGTGAAAACTTAATATATATATATATTTGGACTCTACCAGTTATGGGTCATCGAGACTACATATTGGGTTGAGATTTATGCCACGCTAGACCGGGTTGACTTTTTTCGAAATTCAGCAATGATCGAAATTTTATTGATTGGGATTTATTCCTATAGCATTATTTGACATTATTGGATGATGTTTGGCTTGATTTTACATAATTTGGAGGCTACAACGAAGCTTTGGCACGATTTGAGGTTGAAGACTTGCCCGAATGAGCTAAATATTTTGCCTAGATTTTATTACAGGAAATTTGTCCAAACAAATGATATTTTTTGCTGGATGCAGGGGCTATATATATGCGATTTGACGAGAGTATATGCATGAGCCATGGTTCCTATATTGGAGTTGCATTTAAATTTTATCATGCCTTGTTTTTTATATTCTTCTCCCTGCTGTCATGTTTTATATGTCTATATGACTACATAAACTTCCTAAATAATGCAGGAGCTCATGTGTGAGTTCTGATTTCCTATTTGAATATGATTGTCACGACCCAAAATCCATCCTTTGGGAGGGGGGTTTGGTGGAACCTAGTCTCTTAGACTAGGTAAACCTATCAGACAGTGATGTCATTCAAAATATAATAACTTCAATTTTAATAAAAACTGTAAAGTATGATAATATTTCAAAACATAAGTACAATAAACAACTTCCCACAACCGATAATACTGAGTCATAAGATCTACAAGGAATAAGCACACAACATTGTTTGTAATACATAAACAGTAGAAAAGAAAGTAAAGAGGGTGATTATGAGGCTTGCAAACAGAGCAACATGGATACATTGAAGTCTCCAACAAGCTATAGCACCTCCTAACAATCAGCTCGATCTAAAGTTCCTGGATGTACATAATGAATATGCAGAAGCGTAGTATGAGTACTCCAGCATTGGTGCCCAGTAAGTATAAAGATTAACTTGAGTAGAGTAGTAACAAGATTGTAGTCATGACACTCACTATTCTAATGACATGTGCAAACCATCAAAAGAAAAAAGACAACTGAAATATCAATAGAACTAATATCAACAGCCTCATGTGTAACAAAAAGTCAATGTAGAATTATCCGTTTTGCCAAAATAACATCAATGGGAACGGGGCATGTTACAACATATCATAAATCAACCTACAACTCATTAAACACAAGTAGGAAACATTTATGAAACAAATGTGGTGATTAAAATAACAACCCTGGTTCAATCACATGAACAACATCAAGGAACACCCCGATATAACTCATAACATCACCAACAAAGCAACCCTTATGTTTCTGCATGCACATAAATAATGGAATTCCTCACTTATGTTGCAGCATGCATATATAGATACCCTTATCTCATTGCGTGTACATCACAATGAAATTCCTCCCTTATATTGCTGCATGCTCAGCTCGCCACCCTTATGCTCCTCACAACAACAAAAAAATCCGCATAACATGTCCACATGTGCCACAAATGAAAAAACAACAATACACAAAGTCACATCAAGATATAGCTCACGACTCAACAACAAGGTGCACAAGAAAATGACTATAGCGTATGAGTGAGAAAATATTCAATAAAAAGGCATGTGTCACACATCAAACAATCCCAAGCAGAGGCATATTAATAGCCAAAGGTATACTCCGGTCATGAACAACACATACGCTCGTATACACACTCGTCACCTCGTGTACACGTCATTTCACTTAACACAGTTGTACATTTTAAATCAATTCCTAAGGGGTATTTCTCTCGTACAAATTTCGACAAGATACATACCTCAAATAGCCTCGGATAATACTCTAAAATAGTTTTCCTTTAAACTTCACCTTCGCTCAGCTCAAATTTACCTAAAATGACTTAATAATATCAAACAAGGTAAGAGAAATCAATTTCGATTAATGAAATTGAAATCTTGACCCAATTCCCAAAAAGTCAACAAAAGTCAACCCCAAGCCCGCCTAGTCAAAGCTTGAGTCAAGGGGTAGATCTCGACTATCCATAACTCCACGAGTCATAATATGTGATTGGTTTTCAAGTCCGAGTCCAATTAAACTCTGAAATTTCAAATTTTCTTTTTTTCACAGTATAACCAAATACCCCCAAAATTTCCCTACAATTGTTTTGATTTTGACGTTAAAATTCATAAGTAATCAAGTTATAATATCAAAATTGAGTGAAGATCTCTTACCCAATTGATATATGTGATAACCCTAAAAACTATTGCCTCATACAGAGTCTAAGGCTCAAAATGTGATAAAATGAGACTAAGTCCCGAAATCCCTACTTTATGTTCAGTTGCATAAGTCGCATTTACGAGCAAGGCTTCGCATTGGGGAAGCCTGTAACCCCCTGCCAACTTTCACAAATATGGTTGATGCCTCACAAATACGAAGCCCGCAAATGCGAATTGGTTCTCGCATTAGCGAGACCAGCAAAACAAGCAACACTGAACCTCAATCCAAAATGGTCTGAAACACGTCCAAAATTCACACGAGCCCTCACGGCTCCAAACCAAACATCTACACAGGTCTAGAAACATCGTAAAAACTCTCTCGAGCTCAAAACACTTTAAATAACATTCGAAACTATGAATCGAACACCAAAATGCACATAAATCACATTGGAACACAAGAACTTTTAAAATCACAATCAAGCGCTTGATTCCTACCAAACCAGCTCGGAATGACACCAACCTTGCACAAAAGTTCCATAGAGAAAAAACACACATATTCCAAGTCATGAAGAAAAAATCTGAACCCGGTAGTCACAAAGTCAACTGTAGGTCAAACCTATGAACTTCCAAACCTTCAAACTTCCAACTTTCGCCAATTAGAGAAAATTCAACCTAGGAAGATCCGAATCACAATATAGACATACGCCTAAGTCCAAAATCACCATCCGGACCTAACAGAACTAACAAAACTCTGATCCGAGGTCAAATACACAAAAGTCAAACTTGGTCAACACTTTCAACTTAAGCTTCAAAATTAGGAACTAAGTTTTCAAATTCAATCCAAACCTCCCTAAAACAAAAACAACCATCCCCGCAAGTCACATAATAACAAATTCACCTACAAGAAGCATCAAATAGGCTGAATGAGGCTCGAATACACAAATTGTGCTCGGACAAGTATAAAAACATACCTGAAGTGCAAAAAAGCCAAGGATATTGTCTTCGTATATCATGTACGGTCTCTCAAGTCGCCTCCTCAACTGGTTGACCTCTCTAGTACACTTTCATCGATGCAATGTTCTTCGACCTCCACTTCCAAAGTTGCATGTCCAAAATGGCTACCTACTCGACAACATAAGTCAAATCCATGTACCAACCATCTCTAAAACTTCCAAAGGACCAATATACTGAGGGCTCAACTTTCCCTTCTCCCCGAACCTTATCGCACCCTTCCTGTGTGAAATGTTGAGTAGAAACCTCTCATCCACCATGAGTGTTACTTCACAGGCCCTTCTATAAGCATAAATATTTTGTTGGATTGCGCTCTACGAAGTTGCTTGTGAATCAATTTCACATTCTCCAAAGCATCACAAACCAAGTCAGTTCCCAAAAACCTAGCCTTCGGGGCTCAAACCAACCAAATAGAGAAGGACATCGTCTCCCATATAAGGCCTCAAAAGGAGACATCAGAACGCTCGACAAATGGCTAGTATTGTAGGCGAACTCTACTGTGGTTGAAACTTATCCCGCTAAACTCTATAATAAATGACACGGGCTCGCAAAATATCCTCATAAGATCTTAAATAGTACGCTAAAAATGTCTATCCATCTTAGGATGAAATGTTGTACTCAGCTCGACATATGTGCACAACTCATATTAAATTGCTCTTTTATCACTCCCCCAATCCTTGGTAGGCGTAGTCGGCACTCGGTCCTAAAAATGGCCAAAGCGTGCCACTAATTCATTATGAACTCTAAAGGTGTAGCCCTTAAGTTAGACTTACAAGGCCCACGTGCAAGCTGACAAAACCAACCAAGGATGACAGGGCCATTTTTTGAATCATCAGGAAAAAAATGTCTATCTCATTTGAGGGGAAAACATACCCAAGACGTCATATACATAACTATGTAGGCTGATGAGCCTGCCATGAACGTCTACAGCCAACAATACCAACCTAAACATGTACAAAGGGCTAGCAAGGCCATAATACTGACATACAAAATATACAAGACTCGTCTGTAAGCCACTAAAGATTACAAAATTGTATCATGGTTGGGATAGGGCCTCAACCTAACAATCAAACCTTTACATAAAAAATGGACTCCAAAGTCTATACATTGTAACTCTGGGGTAATGGAGTTTATCAATCAAGTTGATGTTTAGATGTGTCTACTAGGAAGCACTATCTACCTATTTACGAGGACCGGCAGGCATAAAATTCAGTGTACTCGGGAAAAGGGACGTCAGTACGAAATAAAGAAATGCGATTACTAAAAGCTAAAACTAAACTATAATAACAGAAAGTAAATGCGAGTCAAAGATGATTTGAATATATGCTTACCTACTGATACTGATTCAACTCTCTCAATATAGTAAGTAACAATAGTTGTCCAGCATTATAAGACTCGGCACGTGTAACTGCTCGGCCATAGTGCGCTCGCTCACAAGGACTCAACCATGCTAAGCTTGGTATCGCATAGGTGCTCTACCCTGGTAGGCTGGTATAGACCCTTCTATGTGATCAAAGGTTTCTCAATGGGGGCCTTAAAACAATCCAACAAAAGATAATAACATCTCTTCCCCTTTTCCAGTGCTATCTTGTAATCATTAACTCCAACACCACAAAGAATGTGTAATTAACCTTTAAAACCACCAACAATAGGTTAAAAGTACCTTAGACAGTATATACAATTCGAACCCAAAGCTTAACTTAGTTCACCAACAAGTTTAACCCAAATCTTAACTTAACAATTTGAACCACAGACAATTTAAACGTGTAATGAGATTAGCGGAGTTGGCACGTCATGTAGTATTTTTTGCCTCTTTTAAGAGGAATAAGATCAGGAGGTTCGTTGATTGCCTTAACTATGGTCTATGATACGATTTGGCTCTATAGGTCGAGACTGGTGCTAGATTTAACTAGGTGGTTAAGGTTGCTAGGCGTTTAGAGCATGTTCGTAGGCTTGAGCGAGAGGAACGTAAGGCCAAGAGCCCCATAGTTTGGGAGGTTTCGGTGGTACCTCATGATTCTATCACCTCGTATTGAGGCTAGTCACATCACAGAAGAGCTTCATACCTTAGGCTTGTACAGGCAACTAGTCAAATTCCTCGTGGTTCATCAGTTAGCCACAATTTATTCAGTGCTCACCCTATTAAGACATCATTTAGTGAGCTTATAGCATAGAGTTCTAACCGTGCTCCATATGTGTAGGGTTCCGTAGATAGTTATTCAGGTTATAAAAGTCTATAGCCGTGTTTGAGGAAGGGTTGTTTCAAGTGTGGAGACTAAGGTCATCTCAAAAGGGATTGCCCCTGTATTCTGAGTAGATCCCCACAGCAGAGCACACAGCTGATGGTTTCAGCACTAGTAGCTACACCACTCGCACAACTAGCTAGGGGTAGGGCTCAGTCAGTTCGAGGTAGCCCTAGAGGATTAGGTTAGTCAAGTGACGGACCTGCTTGTTTCTATGAATGTTTAGCTAGGCCAGAGGCAGTCCCTTTCGAAGTCGTATCATAAGTGTTGGTTTTGGTATTGATTTGGTACCAACCACTAATTCCATCTCTATTCCACCATATCGTATGGCACCTTCGGAGTTAAAGGGACTGAGCAATTACATGATTTTGTTTATAAGGATTTCATTAGGCATATTGTGTCACCTTGGGGTGAATCACTATTTTCTGTGAAGTAGAAATATGTATCTATGAGGATGTGCATTGACTAAGAGCAGTTGAATAAGGTTACTATTAAGAACAAGTATCCATTATCGCGTATTGATGATTTATTTGATCAACTTCATGGTGCTATGGTATTTTCAAAGATTGAATTGAGATCACTATATCATCACTTGAAGATCGTTGATTCAGATATACCTAACACGGCTTTCAGGACCCGTTATGGGAATTATGTGTTCCTGGTGATGTCTTTTAGGCTGACCAATGCCCTAGCAACTTTCATGCACTTGATGAACACCATATTTAAGCCTTATCTATATTTTTCGTCGTTGTTCTAATTGATGATATATTGGTGTATTCTCGGAGCTGGTAGGAGAGTTATCAACATTTGAGGATCGTGCTCCAGATTTTGATGGAGAAGCATTTATATGCTAAATTTTCCAACTATGAGTTATGGTTAGACTCGGTGGCATTCATGGGTCACGTGGTGTCTAGTGAGAGGATTAAAGTGGATACGAAAAAGATTGAGGCAGTTTAGAGTTTGCACAAACCTTATAGAACTACAAAGATCCGGAGTTTCCCAGGGTCTGTTGAGTATATTGTCATTTTGTTGAGGGGTATTCATCTATAGTAGCCTGTAAACTATGTTGACGTATACGAGTTCCCGATTGAATAGATTGACCGCAAAAGGTTGCCAATGCAGGTGCTTTGATGAGTGTGAGGAGAGATATCAGAAGCTCAAGATAGCCTTGACTATAACTCCAATTCTAGTTTTGCCTTCGGGATCAGGTTCTTACATCCCCTATTGTAATGCTTCACGGGTTGGCTTTGGTTGTGTGTTGATACGGGATGTTGGAGTGATGGCGTATGCCTCTGTTCAGTTCAATCCCCATGAGAAGAACTACCCAGTGCACGGTATCTAGGTAGTAGCCATTGTTCACGTGCTAAAAAATTAGTCTCAATATATTTATGTTGTGTCTTGCAAGTTGTTCACAGACCACATGAGACTCCAACATCTATTTAAGCAAAAGGATTTGAACCTGAGGCAACGGATGTTGTTAGAGATATTGAAGGACTATGATATCACCATTCTTTATCTTCTGAAGAAGGCCAATATGATCGCCGACGCCTTGAGTACGAAGGTGTAGAGCATGAGGAATCTTACATTTATTCTAACTAGGAGAAACCAATGGCTTTGGATGTTTAGGCTTTGGCCAACAAGTTCATGAGGTTTTATATTTGGAGCATAATAGGGTTATACCTTGTGTTGTATGACACCCATATTTGTTTGAACGCATCAAGGTGTGTTGGTATGATGATTCTCACTTGCATGTCCTAAGGGACACAGTGAGGCTACATAGGTGACTATTTGTGATGATGGGGTATTGAGGCTTCAAGCCAAATTTGTGTTCCTAATTTGGATGACTTGAAAGAGTTTATTTTTTTAGGAGGCCTATAGTTAGCGGTATTCCACTCATCCGGGTGCCATGAAGATGTATCGGGATTTGAGGCAACATTATTGGTGGCGGACGATGAAGAAGGATATTGTTAAGTATGTTGCACGGTGTTAGAATTGTCAGCAGGTGAAGTACGAGCATCAAAGACATGGTTTTTTGCTTCAGAGGCTTGACACCAATTACACACTCATGGACGGATATAAGTGACAAGCTAAGTAGTAGGCATGTGCAAAGTATACTACCATAGTTATGGTTAGACTCGGTGGCATTCATGGGTCACGTGGTGTCTAGTGAGAGGATTAAAGTGGATATGAAAAAGATTGAGGAAGTTTTGAGTTTGCACAAACCTTCTAGCACTACAAAGATCCGGAGTTTCCTAGGGTCTGTTGGGTATATTGTCATTTTGTTGAGGAGTATTCATCTATATTAGCCTATAAACTAGGTTGATGCATACGAGTTCCCCGTTGACTAGATTGACCGCAAAAGGTTTCCAATGCAGGTGGTCTGATGAGTGTGAGGAGAGCTATCAAAAGCTCAAGATAGCCTTGACTACAACTATAATTATAGTTTTGCTTTCGGGATCAGGTTCTTACATCCCCTATTGTGATGCTTCACGGGTTGGCTTTGGTTCTGTGTTGATGCGGGATTTTAGAGTGATGGCCTATGCCTTTGTTCATTAGAAGCCCTATGAGAAGAACTAACCAGTGCACGGTTTTGAGGTAGTAGCCATTGTTCACGCGCTCAAAATTTAGAGTCAATATATTTATGGTGTGTCTTGCAAGGTCTTCACAGACCACATGAGCCTCCAACGTCTATTTAAGCAAAAGGATTTGATCCTGAGGCAACAGATCTTATTAGAGCTATTGAAGGACTATGATATCACCATTCTTTATCTTCTGAAGAAGGCCAATGTGATCGTTGACGCCTTGAGTACGAAGGTGTAGAGTATGAGGAATCTTACGTTTATTCTAACTAGGAGAAACCAATGGCTTTGGATGTTTAGGATTTGGACAAAAAGTTCGTGAGGTTTGATATTTGGAGCATAGTAGGGTTATATCTTGTGTTGTATGACACCCATACTTGTTTGAGCGCATCAAGGTGTGTTGGTATGATGATTCTCACTTGCATGTCCTAAGGGACACGGTGAGGCTACATACTTTGTCACGCCCCAAAACTGAGGGACGAGACCGGTGCCTAACCGGGTGAACCCATACAAGCGGACCTGTATTGCCTTTCCTGCCCAATGTATTACCCCGCGTTCATAACATGCATTATTTCGTGTGAGTTAGCCGTTTTTAGTTTCAAAGTACATTTTACAACATATCTTCATTTGTTTCCTCTTTTAACATTTCAACGATTTATATTTAAACATACATAATACATACATAAATTTCCAACATGATCCACGATTCTGAGTACGTACTGTTACTACCCAAAAATACATATATATACACCCACATCATGTGTACGGAGCCTCTACGAATACTAGGGATTTTACATAACTTGTAGGTAACAAGGCCCCGGCTATACCTTTACAACATAAACAAAAGAGGGTGAAATAATCCACACACGGTGCCGAGGAGAAGAGGGGCTCACCACAACTGCTGCAGAGATGAAGGGGAGGTACCACTAACGGCGGGCTGAGCTACCTGATATGGAACCACCTACATCCATACAAAAGATGTAGCACCCCCGGTAAAAGGGACATTAGTACTGTGGAATAGTACTAGTATGTATGAACAAACTTTATCCTAAGTACAATCAACCAATATACAGATAAGAAAAAGGACAGCAATAGGACCAACAATGAAAACACACGGAAGAAGACAATCAAAGTCAACAATTTTACAATCTCTCCTTTTTTCCCTTTCCAACACCACCATATTCACGAGTTTCATCAATTGCATATCAATAGTGATAAAGATCACTTTTTCACCCTTATTACCTCGGCCACCCTTATCACCACAACCCACACCTTATTACTTCGTGGTGCGGCGCGCAACCCGACCCTGCCTGACAATTTATA
Organism: Nicotiana undulata; assembly: GCA_005239495.1. Taxonomy (NCBI): domain Eukaryota; kingdom Viridiplantae; phylum Streptophyta; class Magnoliopsida; order Solanales; family Solanaceae; genus Nicotiana; species Nicotiana undulata. Next base: position 95,280 of record ML297008.1, on the reverse strand, counting down.
TTTCATAACAACACCACCAATAATTTCATCGTGATAACGATCACTTTTCCACCCTTATTACCTCGGCCACCCTTATTACATCGGCCACCCTTATCACCACAACCCACACATTATTACTTCGTGTTGCGGCGCGCAACCCGACCCCGCCTGACAATTTATATTTCAAAAACAACACCACCAATAACTCCATCACAACAACAACAACAAACAATTTCATTATAAGAACTTTCCTTGCAAGGATTCCAAATTCAACAACACCACCAAACAATTTCATCACATGGGCCTTCCTTTCAAGGATAACAAATTCACATTTAACAATTCATTTACTTGGGCTCAAGGCACCCCAAACATTCATCAAGCAGCAATTGATGCACAAGGTGTTGCCATAACCGTTCAACTTATTTGCAATGCTTCATATCAATAACTTTAAACAACTACCATCTTTGCACATAATAAAGTAGGCAAGCCAAGTCACAATTCAGAATCTCATCTAACACAGTGGGGTAGCAATCAACTAGACAGTCAATTCACATATTTTCATATAAGTACACATACCGTATGCTTGCCACAACAAGAGGGATTTTACAAGGGTTAAAGTTAGCCATACATACCTGGAGTCGAAATCCCTTTTTAACTTTGACTCAGAAACCATCGAACCGACTAGTACCGTCAATCTAGTTCACAATTAAAAATATCCAACTCGGAATTGGAAGTCATGCATGCAATTTGGACTCTCTTAAGCATTTTGCCAAACACTATGTGACCCCATTAGGTTACCAACCCCGTCTTTGTGAAATTTACCCCAAACCACTCCCTACTACTAGATTAACATCATTATTAAACATGTATGAAAGGTCTTAGTTAATATTTTCAAGAATCAATCCATTCTAATCCTCCCTTTGTTTAAAATCATAAATTTAATGGAAAACAGGTTGGGAACCCTTACCTGCTAGAATAAGGAAGAAGAAGATTACTCGAATTATCAGGTCTGAGGGACTTTGAAAATCATTATGGTGGATGAACCACTTTCTCTCTCAAGAACTCTCCTTTCCTTCTCTCTATTTTGTTCAGAAGACTGGTTAAATTGAAGGGGTGGGGTGTTTTAATGAACTGGTGGTTGGGTTTTAAAATTAGAAATATTAGGAGCACAACACAGGTATGCGGTCAGGAATGCGATCGCATTCCTGACATGCGGTCTGCAGAATGGCCCTCCAGATGGGCCAACCTTAAAAATACACTGTGCAGGTTTGCGATCACTATGCGGTCCACATACAGGTTATGCGATCGCATAGTGCATCGCATAACATCTCTCACAAAATCAATGGGCCAGAATGCGACAACTATGCGGTCCGCAGAACCAAAATACGATCGCATAATGGACTGTATAGTTGTCCTCAAATTGGGCAGTGATTCTGCCCATGTATGTGACCACTATGCGGTCCGCATACACATTATGTGATCGCATAGTGCGTCGCATAACACCCAATTTCTGGAAAATTTATTCTTTCAAATTTCGGGGTACTTTTACACAAATAAGGTCCGCTTTAAGAATTTCTACAGTTATAACAACTCGGGGACTTATTCGGGCATTATTTTAAACAAGAAATTTTACGCGTCCTTACATTCTCCCCCGCTTAAAATCATTCGTCCTCGAATGAGGATTTTGGAAATCGTTTGGTTTTGAAAACATGATATGCAAACTTCGAGATTTACACTACCTCTAATATTTTCAGAAACTTTTGCCAGAGTTTCCTTTGTATTTAGACCTATCTACCTGTTAGAGAGCCCCCAAAACACATTTCCAAGCATCATTACACAGTTTCCGTTATCCCTACAACTGGTGTGCCTTTGCACGAATCTGAATACAACATCAAATTGCCTTGGGACAATAGTTCTCACGGTCACTACTAGACTTGTTCAAACAGATAGGGATATGTTTCTCTCATTTCTTCCTCTGATTCCCACGTGGCTTACTCGACTTGTTGACTTTGCCACAACCCTTTAACAGAAGAAATCTCTTTGTTTCTCAATTTACGGACTTGCCTATTAAGAATAGCAACCAGAGCCTATTCGTATGATAAATCTTTATTAACCTCAATAGTCCCAACTGGCACGATGGCAGATAGATCTCCAACCACTTTCTTCAACATAGACACATGGAACACCGGGTGCACTAATGACATTTCAATGGGCAATTCCAGCCTATAAGCCACCCGTCCTATCCTTTGAGCGATCCGATATAGCCCGACGTACCTTGGGCTCAACTTCCCTTTCTTCCCAAACCGCATCACTCCCTTCATTGGAGACACCTTCAAGAACACCCAATCATTTACCTGGAACTCCAATTCTCTTCGACGAACGTCCGTGTAGGATTTCTGACGGCTTTGACTATTTTTCATCCTCTCCTGAACGACTCTAACGTTTTCCATAGCTTGGTGCACAAGATCCGGCCCTAACAATTCTGTCTCACCAGCTTCGAACCATCCAATCAGAGATCTACACCTTCTTTCGTACAATGCATCAAATGGGGCCATTTGAATACTAGCATGAAAGCTGTTATTGTAAGCAAATTCGATAAGCGGCAAATGGTCATCCCAACTACCTTTGAAATCTAAAACACAAGTCCGTAACATATCTTCAATCGTCTGAATAGTCTACTCCGCTTGACCATCAGTCTGTGGATGGAAAGTCGTGTTGAGATTCACCTCAGTGCCCAAACCTTGCTGAAATTTCCTCAAAAAATTAGCTGTGAATTGGGCCCCTCGATTCGAGATAATAGAAACTGGAGTACCATGAAGTCTTACTATTTCCTTGATATACAACTAAGCCTATCGTTCTGCAGTATCGTTGGACTTGACTGGCAAAAAGTGAGCTGATTTTGTGAGTCGATCCACTATCACCCAAATTGAGTCGAACATGCGCTGAGTGCGAGGTAACCCTACCACGAAATCCATATTAATCATTTCCCATTTCCACGTCGGTATTTCCATAAGCTGAGTTAATCCACCAGGCCGCTGATGCTCCGCCTTCACCTGCCGGCAATTGAGATATCTAGACACGAAGTCCGCCACACCCTTCTTCATACCGCTCCACCAATAAATTTTTTGAAGATCATGATACATTTTCGTAGAACTTGGATGCACAGAATACCTAGAGCTATGAGCCTCTGCCATTACCCTCTCCCGAAGATTATCTACATCTGGAACACATAACCTACCTTGACATCACAATACCCCATCATCACTGCCGAGTGAAAATGCCGAAACTTGTTATTCAAAACTGTCTCCTTCAACTGTGCCAATGATGGATAAATAAACTGCTTTTCTTTGACTTCCGCTACGAGTGACGATTCTGCTCCATTATGCACCATAACCTCCCCTTCATCTGAGGTCGAAAGACAAACCCCCAAACTGGCCAATTGATAAACCTCCCGAGCCAAGGGCCTCTGATCCGCTTCCAAATGATCCAAACTACTCATAGACATCCGACTGAGAGCGTCAGCCACCACATTCGCCTTCCCTAGATGGTACAAAATATTCATATCATAATCTTTGAGCAATTCTAACAATCTCCGCTACCTTAGGTTCAGCTCCTTCTACTTGAATAAATACTGAAGACTCTTGTGGTCTGAGAACACGTCCATGTGGACCCCATAAAGATAATGCCGCCAAACGTTTAATGCAAACACCACAGCCGCGAGCTCCAAATCATGCGTCGGATAATTCTTCTCGTGATTCTTGAGTTGCCTTGAAGCATACGCTATAACCTTCCCATGTTGCATCAACATGCACCCTAAACCAACCCTTGAAACATCGCAATAAACCACAAATCCCTCTATACCTTCTGGCAAGGTCAATACCAATGTCGAAGTCAATCTCGACTCAATTCCTGAAAATGTTTCTCAAAAGCGTCGGACCACTGGAACTTCACCGCTTTTTGCGTCAATTTAGTTAATGGGGAGGCGAGGGTAGAGAATCCCTCCACAAACCACCGATAATACCCAGCTAGACCCAAGAAATTGCGAATCTCTGTCAGGGTCGTTGGTCTAGGCCAATCTTTTACTGTCGCGATCTTTTGGGGATCAACCCGAATCCCTTCTCTAGAAACAACATGACCCAAAAAGGTGACTGATTCTAGCCAAAACTCACATTTCGAAAATTTAGCATACAACTGGTGATGATGAAGAGTCAGCAGAACTGCCTTGAGGTGGTTAACATGATCTTCCCAACTCCGCGAGTAGACAAGGTTGTCATCAATAAAAACGATCACGAAGGACTCTAGAAATGGCTTGAAAACCCGATTCATAAGATCCATGAAAGCTGCTGGAGCATTGGTCAGCCCAAAAGACATTACCAAAAATTCAAAATGACCATAATGAGTCTTGAAGGCGGTCTTAGGAATATCCTTCTCTCTTATCTTCAACTGATGATACCCAGACCGTAAATCAATTTTGGAGAAAAAACTCGCACCTTGCAATTGATCGAACAAATCATCTATTCGAGACAATAGATACTTGTTTTTATAGTGACTTTGTTGAGCTGCCGATAATCGATACACATTCGAAGCGACCCATCCTTCTTTTTGACGAAAAGAACCGGAGCGCCCCACGGCGACACACTCAGCCGAATGAACCCCTTTTCTAATATTGGCTGCGTATCTGGTAGTACATCAATCCCAAAGTTGATCTCTCTATCTGCGGAATCCTTGGAAGCTCGTCCGTAAATACTTCAAGAAACTCATTCACAACAGGCACGGACTCGGGAGCAGGCACCTCTGAGGTGGTGCACACCCCTTTTTAATCATCTTCGAGGCCTTAAGGTAGGAAATAAACCTACCCTTCGGCACCACACAATTTCCCTTCCACTCAATAACCGGCTCATTAGGAAACTCTAGCCTCATGATTCTGGTTCGGCAGTCGAGTTTAGTTAAGCACGAATAAAGTAAGTCCATTCCCATAATAATATCAAAATCTACCATCCCAAGCTCAATAAGATCGGTCGTGGTAACGCGACCACATACCATGACAACACAATTCCTATAGACTCGCGCGACTATAATAGAATCACTAACCGGAGTCGATACAGAGAACGGCTCATGAAGTTGTTCGGGTTCTATCCCAAACCTTGAAGCAATAAACGGGGTAACATAAGACAAGGAGGACCCCGGATGAATAAGAGCATAACAATCAAGTGCTTGAACCGTCAGAATACCTGTAACAACATCTGGAGAAGCCTCCGCGTTCTGGCGACCACTCAAAGCATAGAACCGGCTGGGTATACCTCTACCTCGAGCTCCACCCCTAACTGCACAACGCCCCGCTGGAGCTGGAGGATGCCCTAAAGATGGGGCGACTGAAGAGCCAAATGACTGAGCAAAACCCCTACCCCTTCCCTAACTGGGCGCACGACAATCCCGCTGAATATGACCTCTCACTCCACACCCGTAGCACATCGGGAGATCCAGATAACAAGACTCGGTATGGAACCTCCCACACTTAGGGCACGGAGCCGTCCCCTGCTGCTAGAACCTCCCTCTTTGGCGACCTAACTTATGGGATTTCCTGTTGTCTGATCCTTGTTCCCAATGACTGCTCTGCTAAAAACGGTGCACTGATGGCGGTGCAGTAGCTGAGGACTGTGCATAGGACTGGGATGGCCCTGATGACCCTCTCCCATGAACTGGTCTCCCTCCTCCAACTGAACTCCCAGAGTGGCCTACTGACCGGGCTGTGCTGCTACTCTCTCTCTGTGACCTTATCATCAATTTCCTAGCCTTTGTAGCCTGGGAGAAAATCCCACAATCTTCCCATAATTCATGCCTGAGTGCAAGGCAACTATAGTAGCTTCATTAACAACCAAGGGACTAAGGCTCTGAATGAAACGTCGAACCCTGGCATCCATAGTCGACACCAAGTGAGGAGCATATTTAGACAATCGAACGAACTCCATGTGGTATTCACACACACTCATATTACCCTGATTGAGGACCTCAAACTCTGTAGCACGGGCTGCCACAGTCTTGGTAGGCAAGAAGTGATCCATGAAAGCATCCACGAACTCGTCCTATCTAGCCGTAGGACTTCCCTCCCCACGGGAACCCTCCCAAATCTCGAACCAGGAATATGCTGCTCCTATCAGCGTGTACGAAGCTAACTCAACCCACTCTGTCTCTGTAGCCTTCATCACCCGAAGGGTCTTGTACATCTCATCAAGAAAATCCTATGGATCGACCTCTGGATCTGTACCTGAGAACGCTGGAGGGGCCAATCACAGAAACTAGTAAACTCTGGAGCCGGCAGAATCTCTCTGTCCACTGGAGGACGCAAGGGTATCATGAGATCTTTGGGCCTGAGCGGCCACCAACTGAGTAAACATATGAACAGCTCCTTTGAGGTCCCCATCGGACGTACCGGGACCGGAAGCTGGAACTGTAGAGGGGTCAGGAATATCAGCGGGAGGGATTTCAGCACCCTCCGCCGCCATAGGAACATAAACGCTTTGATCCGGAATAGAAGGGTCAGGTAGATTAAAGGTCGGGGAGTCACTCTCACCCTCACTATCTGGTACAGAATTCACAGTCACACCCGGGGTGGAATTGGCAAGGCCAATTCGAGTTCTCTTCTTTGGTGCCATTACTGAAATTTTCGGAACAAAGAATGAATTAGGAAAGGATATTTTCACTTTTCGCTTCACCGCACGATATAGAATAACAATGAAAGGGTAATTTCCTAAATTTCCATGTAGCCCCCTAATTATAGATGTGGTCGACAACACATCGATAAGAAGGGCTCTACTAGACACAGCTCCGAGACATCCTAGGACTCTTTTAAAAACCTTAGGTTCTGATACAAAGTTTGCGATGCCCCAAAATCGAGGGATGAGATCGGCGCCTAACCGGGTGAACCAAGTCAAGCGGACCTGGATTCCCTTTCCTGCCAACGTATTACCTCGCGTTCATAACTTGCATTATTTTGTGTGAGATAGCCATTTTTAGTTTCAAAGTACATTTTACAACTTATCTCCATTTGTTTCCTCTTTTAACATTTCAATGATTTATATTCAAACATATATAATACATACATAACTTTCCAACATGATCCACGATTCCGATTACGTACTGTTACTACCCAAAAATACATATATATACACCCAGATCATGTCTACGGAGCCTCTACGATTACTAGGGATTTTACATAACTTGCCGGTAACAAGGCCCCGGCTATTCCTTTACAACATAAACAAAAGAGGGTGGTATCAGCCACACACGGCCCCGAGGAGAAGAGGGGATCACCACAACTGCTGCAGAGATGAAGAGGAGGTAGCACTAACGGCGGGCTGAGCTACCTGCTATGGAACCACCTACATCCATATAAAAGATGTAGCACCCCCGGCAAAAGGGACGTTAGTACTGTGGAATAGTACTAGTATGTATGAACAAACTTTATCCCAAATACAATCAACCAATATATAGATAAGAAAAAGGACATAAATAGGACCAACAATCAAAACACACGGAAAGAGACAATCAAAGTCAACAATTTTACAATCTCTCCTTTTTCCCTTTCAGACACCACCATATTCACGAGTTTCATCAATTTCATATCAATAGTGATAAAGATCATTTTTCCACCCTTATTACCTCGGCCACCCTTATCACCACAACCCACACCTTATTACTTTTTGTTGCGGTGCGCAACCCGACCCCGCCTGATAATTTATATTTCATAACAACACCACCAATAATTTCATCATGATAACGATCACTTTTCCACCCTTATTACCTCGGCCACCCTTATCACCACAACCCACACATTATTACTTCGTGATGCGGCGCGCAACCCGACCCCGCCTAACAATTTATATTTCAAAAAAACAACACCACAAATAATTCCATCACAACAACAACAACAACAACAAACAATTTCATTATAAGAACTTTCCTTTCAAGGATTCCAAATTCACCAACAACACCAAAAATTTCATCACATGGGCCTTCCTTTCAAGGATCACAAATTTACATTTAACAATTCATTTACTTGGGCTCAAGGCACCCCAAACTTTCATCAAGCAGAAATTTATGCACAAGGTGTTGCCATAACCGTTCAACTTATTTACAATGCTTCATATCAATAACTTTAAACAACTACCATCTTTGCACATAATAAAGCAGGCACACCACGTCACAATTCAGAATATCATCTAACACAGTGGGGTAGCAATCAACTAGACAGTCAATTCACATATTTTAATATAAGTACACATACCGTATGCTTGCCACAACAAGAGGGATTTTTACAAGGGTTAAAGTTAGCCATACATACTTGGAGTCGAAATCCCTTTTTAACTTTTACTCATAAACCATCGAACCGACTAGTACCATCAATCTAGTTCACAATTAAACATATTCAACTCAGAATTGGAAGTCATGCATGCAATTTGGACTCTCTTAAGCATTTTGCCAAACACTATGTCACCAAATTAGATTACCAACCCCGTCTTTCTGAAATTTACCCCAAACCACTCCCTCTTACTAGATTAACACCATTATCAAACATGCATGCAAGGTCTTAGTTAATATTTTCAAGAATCAATCCATGCCAATCCTCCCTTTTGTTTAAAATAAGAAAATTAATGGAAAATGGGTTGGGAACCCTTGCATGCTAGAATGAGGAAGAAGGAGATTACTCAGATTATCAGGCCTAAGGGACTTTGAAAATCATTATGGTGGATGAACCACTTTCTCTCTCAAGAACTCTCCTTTCCTTCTCTCTATTTTGTTCAAAAGACTGGTTAAAATGAAGGGGTGGGTTGTTTAAATGAACTGGGGGTCGGGTTTTAAAATTAGAAAAAATAGGGGCCCGACACAGGTATGTGGTTAGGAATGCGATGCGGTCCGCAGAGACGACCGCAGAATGGCCCTCCAGATGGGCCAACCTTAAAAATACATTGTGGAGGTATGCGACCAATATGCGGTCCGCATACACGTTATGTGATTGCATAGTACGGCGCATAACCTTCCTACAAAATCAATGGGCAAGAATGCGATAACTATGTGGTCCGCAGAACTGAAATGCGATCGCATAATGGACCGCATATGTTTCCTCAAATTGGGTAGTGATTCTGCACATGTATGCGACCACTATGCGGTCCGCATACACGTTATGTGATCGCATAGTGTGTCGCATAACATCAAATTTCTGGAAAATTTATTCTTTCAAATTTCGGTGTACTTTTACACAAATAAGGTCAGCTTTAAGAATTTCTACAGTTATAACAACTCGGGGACATATCGGACATTATTTTAAACAAGAAATTTTTCGGGTCCTTACATAGGTGACTATTTGTGATGAAGGGGTATTAAGGCTTCAAGCCAAATTTGAGTTCCTATTTTGGATAGCTTGAAAGAGTTTATTTTTTTAGGAGGCCTATAGTTAGCGGTATTCCACTCATCCGGGTGCCACGAAGATGTATCGGGATTTGAGGCAACATTATTGGTGGCGGATGACGAAGAGGATATTATTGAGTATGTTGCATCGTGTTAGAATTGTCAGCAGGTGAATTATAAGCATCAAAGACATGGTTTTTTGCTTCAGAGGCTTGACACAAATTACACACTCATGGACGGATATAAGTGACAAGCTAAGTAGCAGGCATGTACAAAGGATACTACCATAGTTCATATTGGGCGATTACGCCAAAAAAGTAGAAATTTGCATGTTTCAATAGGAGACTAACAAACAAATAACTTCTAACATGATTCACTTAGCTCACATGGAAGGTAAAAACACAAGAAGTATGATAGCATGAAGCTGAGAAATCAATTCAAGGCATAATACAGCCTAAGCACTACCCGAGCATGGATAAAGCCCTGGTGCACACATATGGGTTTAACCCCTCTTTTGTGCACCACACGTAGCACATAGCCAACACTAATAACTCAAAAAACTAGTGCATCAACCATGTTTCAGTAAGATACTTACCTCATGCAAGCCAAATCAATACTCAAGGAATCCCTTCCCGCGCAAATGGAACTCCAAATGGCTCGAATCCAACTAAAAATATGTTAATAACATCAATAAGCCTCCGTAGAGGACAAGATGCGAGAGTCGCGGGTGAGATGGTTCGGACATGTTAGGAGAAGAAGCATTGATGCCCCTGTCAGGAGGTGTGAGAGGTTGGCCATGGAGAGTTTTAGGAGGGGTCGAGGTATGCCTAAGAAGTACTAGGGAGAAGTGATTAGGCAGTATGTGGCGCTGCTTCAACTCACTGAGGACATGACACTTGATACGAGGGTGTAGAGGTCGAGGATTAAAGTATAAGGTTAGTAGGTAGTTTAAAGTGTTCACCGCTAGGCTTAGTAGCATGCATTCCCTTCATATTCTTTGATTTTTATTACGGTGTGTGGTTTTGTTCGCCTCGGGTATTGTATTTCGTGTTGCTATTATAGGATAATGTTTTCCTTCCTTACTTCCCCCTTATTCTTCTTGCCCTTCCTGAGTCTATTGGAAAAAATTCTCTACCTGCATTAGGTAGGGGTAAAGTATGCGTACAGATTACCTTCCCCAGACCCCACATGTTGGGATCAAACTGGGTTTGTTGTTGTTGTTGTTGTTAACATCAATAAAGGCCATAGAAAACAACCCCAAGAAACAAAGATTTAATCTTAGTACAAATTCCAAAAGTCAACCAAATCAATTGGGGACCGCACCTCGGAACATGACAAAAGTCAAAAATTCCGAACACTCATTCAAATATGAGTCCAACCATACAAGTTTCATCTTATTTTGACTCCTAATGGAGTTTCAAATTACCATTTTTCGCTATAGAAACATTTTACCAAACCCCCAAATTGTTCTCACTTAGATTCACCAATCAAATGCCAAAATCAAGGATGGAATCATAAATAATATTCAAATCCAAGTAAACAATATTTACACCAATCCAAGTCGTGAAAAGTGCCTATGAAATCTGTCACGACCCAAACCGGAGGGATGTGACGGGCACCCGGTACTTTACTCAATCGAGTACCAACGTAACATATCTTTCTTATCGTATTATCACGAGTAAATATTCCCTAAAGGGTCATCATGACATAACCGAAATAAAACACAAGAAAATGCTAGACATATGACGACCTAACATGATATAGAAACTTATACATGTAACATACGGGCCTATAAGGCTGAAATGATCACTCGTACACTGAACATAGGCCGACAAGGCCATACAATATTTTACATACATGACATATGTCTACAAGCCTCTAATAGTACATAAACATCATAAGGACGGGACAGGGCCCCGACTTATCACTCAATGCACGTCTAAATCATACTGACCCAATGAGGAACTCCGGAGCAAATGGAGCGCACCAACATATTCTACTGAGCTGATAGCCTACTTGGAGGACTCACAACCTGTCTATCGGGACCTGCAGGCATGAAACGCAGCGTCCCCAGGCAAAAGGGACGTCAGTAAAATAATGTACCGAGTATGTAAGGCAAAAAAATGTCACGCCCCAAAATCGAGGGACGAGACCGGCGCCTAACCGGGTAAACCCAGTCAAGCAGACCTGGATTGCCTTTCCTGCCCAACGTATTACCCCGCGTTCATAACATACATTATTTCGTGTGAGTTAGCCGATTTTAGTTTCAAAGTACATTTTACAACATATCTCCATTTGTTTCATCTTTTAGCAATTTTAACTATTGATATCCAAATATACAAGATACAAACATAAGTTCCTAACATGAACCACGGTTTCCGAGTACGTACAGTTACTACCCAAAAATACATATATACACCCTCATCATGTCTACGGAGCCTCTACGAATACTAGGGATTTTACATAACTTGCCAGTAACAAGGCCCCGGCTATACCTTTACAACATAAACAAAAGAAGGTGGTATGATCCACACACGGCCCCGAGGAGAAGAGGGCTCACCATAACTGCTGCAGAGATGAAGAAGAGGTACCACTAACGGTGGGCTGAACTACCTGCTATGGAACCACCTACATCCATATAAAATATGTAGCGCCCCCGGCAAAAGGGACGTTAGTATTGTGGAATAGTACTAGTATGTATGAACAAACTTTACCCCAAGTACAGTGAAGCAGTACACAGATAAGAGACAGCTAATAGAATCCAACAAGCATTGCACAGAAATCGAAATACCCAAAATCAAGAGTTTAACAGATTCCCCTTTTCTTTTTCAATACCTCCATATTCAAGAGTTTCATAGATTTTCATTTCAATAGTGTTAATGATCACATTCCATCCTTATTACCTCGGCCACCCTTATTACCTCGGCCACCATTATCACCTTCTCTCACCCTTATTACCTCGTCCACCCTTATTACTCCGTGTTGCGGCGTGCAACTCGATCCCACCGGATAGTCAACAATCACCACCAATTTAAATCACAAGGATCTTCATCATAAAGAACATAAGTTCATATCAACCAACAACTATGTGAAGTGAAGGCACAATGATCATTACCAATCAGTAATTCATATATGGTGTTGCCACAATCATTTAACTCAATAAAATCAATCCATATTTACATTCATCATTCGCTACACAGCCTTTGGCCCTTTGATACGTTGAACAACGCATTTAATAGCAACATCAACCAACAATTCAGTCACAAAGATTCTCATCATCAAGGATATTCAATCGTAACAACGAAATAACCATATGAAATCACGGCCACAAAAATCTTTATCCAACAAGGAGTCATATACAGTATGCCATCAACATAAAGCTCAATTAGTTATCCACGTTTCCTTTCCATTATTTACTACACAACATTTAGCACCTAGATACATTCAACATTTGGATTTGTTATCATTTCTTTCGTTTGGTAGTACATCCTTTCATACCGAGGTATTCAACAGTTAACGAGCTTTACACGTGATAGAGTAAGCAGAAAGAATCACCGTAGCACGGTGGTATGACAATCAGCTAGGACAATCAGAGAATAGAATCTTACATCTCAACACATTAGAACAATAAATTCACATAATCTCAAACAAAGTACACATACCATATGCTCGAACACCAACAAAAAGATTCTACAAGGTTAAAATTAGCCATACATACCTTGTGTCGAATTTTTCCTTTTTAATTTCTATCATAAATCACCGGACCGTCAAGCAATGTCAATCAAATTTATAATGCAACACATTCATCTTAGAATTGGTAATCATGAACACAATTCTAACTCGCTTAGGTATTTTATCGAATGCTATATGACCCCTTAGATTTCTAAGCCCTTATTGGTGAATATTAACCCTAACCCACTTCCTTTACTAGATTGCGACAATTAATGGACATGCATGCAAGGTTCGTCTCTTTTATCTTCAAGAACTCCTTTAGGGGAGATCTACTTATTAACCAAAGTCTGGAAATTTAAGGGAAATGGGGTGGGGACTTACCACTTTTAGTGAAGAAGACAATGACTCAAAAATTCCCGAGCTTGAGTGATTGTGGAAAACCAAATAGATGATGTTGAAACCCCTTTCTCTCAAGAACTCTCTTTTTTGTCTCTATTCTCAGTCAGAAATTTTTTAAAAATTAAGGGGAGGGGTGTTTTATTGAACAGGGAGTCGGGTTTTAAAATTAGAAATTAGGAGCCCCGACACGGAATGCGGTCAAGAATGTGATCGCATTCCTGACATGCGGTCCGCATATCGGTCGTATAATGGCCCTCAAGATGGGCCAAAACTAAAAACACACTACCCAGGTATGCGACCATTATGCGGTCCGCATACACGTTATGCGATCGCATAGTGCGTCGCATAACCTCCCTCACCAAAAACCAATGGGCAATAATGCGACAACTATGCGGTCTGCATAACCAGAATGCGATCGCATTATGGACCGCATAGTTGTCCTTAATTTGGGTTAAAGTCTGCCTAGGTATGCAACCATTATGCGGTCCGCATACACGTTATGCGATCGCATAGTGCGTCGCATAACAACACAATTTCTGGAAAATTTTATCTTTCGAATTCCGGGGTACTTTTACACAATCAAGGTCCGTTGTAAGAATTTCTACAGTTATAACAATTTGGGGACTTATTCGAGCATTATTTTAAAAAAGAAAGTTTTACGAGTCTTTACAAAAAACATAAATAAGAACACTAATGTAAAGGGAGATATAGGAGATACAACATGTAGCATCTGAGTGCCTCTGAGAGATAGTGACATGCAATGCATGATACATATATATACATAATCTTTTAAAACATACGCCCATGTGGGCATCATCATCATATTGTGCCCGCCCTCAAAGAGAACTCGGTAAAAACATACCCGACCATCATAAGGCTCGGTAGAATCGTACCCGGCCACGTGGAGCTCGGTAAACCCAACTAATCAGTGGTTGCACAATAGGTTTCGTACCCGGCCGACTATAGCGCGGCTTGGTAGAGTAAAATAGATACTATATATAATGCAAGTTGGACTAATGGAATCAGTCTAAACCTTTCGGAGTGGTGTAAGGTAGTTGCACCTCCGATGAACATTATGGACATCATACCATCAATATGAATTTCACTAAGACTCAATAATCATACTTTTTTTTTTTGAATAACATTTTAAGGAAAGAACAACATGGACAACCTTAGTTGCAAGGAGTATGTTCATTATGGAATAGCGTATCGTTTACGTTCGTTTCACTTTAGACCATGCCAAAAGAAAGTAGGGATAGCCTTAACATACCTTATCACTATTATTCCACTCACCAAGTTGAACTCGCTTGTTCACACCTTAATCTAAAATAACGATAATAATACTATCATTAAGTTATGAAAGGTACAACTATCGCACACCAAACAACCTGCTTATTTTGTATAAAAACGGGCAGCATTTCCCCTAAAACCCTTACTTCCTCCAAATTCAAAATAACACCAACAACAAAAGAACACAACAACAACAACATATATACATTATTTTACAGCCTTATATACACCATAAAATACTACAAAACAGCCCAACACACCGCCAATCTCTTCATACACAAAACGACCACCGTAGTAGTGTCAAACGACCCAGAAATGTTATGATGAACGACCAGCCCACCACCCTACATCTATATGGTGTTTATACACACACTTCCTCCTCCAATAATCCACAAAACAGTAGTAAAATACGCAGTCCAACAGCCACACAAAACAGTCCGCTACAAGTGAATAACTCGAACTCACGGCTTCTGATCATCGTCCCGTGAGTTCTTACTAGTATAGAATGAATTACAATGAACTTACAGCAGAAAGAATGTTTGAAAGAGAGCAGTAAACTTACCTTATTTGTTGGATAACTCAAACCTTATCTTGGTTCTTCAAATTCTAGGTTTTAACCCCAATTAGAACTTGAAAGAGAGAGAAAATCAATTAGGGTTTGTGGGTAATTTTTTGGAGGAAGTTTGAAGGGGTTTAGGTCTGGTTGTTTGTGATATATAATGAGGGTTATATTTCAGGAGATAATCCCTTAAATAAGCTCGTTGGCCGACCCAAAGGTGCCTCTTTTTGGTCTCTCATTTAACCAAGTAGGTGACAAACCTACTTGTCACCTAGCAGCATGCGCAGTCTCGCAAACATGCATATATCTCTCTACTCCGATGTCGTATTGATAAACGGTTTATTAATTTAGAAACTAGACTCATAGAGCTTCAATTTTATGGGTGTAACACCCCATAAATCTATGTATATTGGAAGAAAAGCGCAGTTACATTTGACCCAAATGTTCAGTAAAACTTATGATTGTAACTTGTGATGACTTTCATCGACTTTTGTTCCACAACTTGCTTGACATCAAAACGTAATACAAGAATATCATAGGACTAACCTAATTCATAACATAACCTACTTATCATGTTAAGAACCCTAGTCTCACCCCAAAAGTATATGCTATAACATTCACATCTTGTCAATTTTCGACGAAACATTGTTTCCTCAATTCCTTTAGCTTCTAAACTTTCCAACCCTCTTTGTACTTGTTGTTCATGATATTCAATATTTGTAACCTCTGAGGTGACATGATTAACTTACTTTATGTACTTTCAAAGATGATCTCATTTCAGAGCTTACATCAATTGACTTACGACGTACTCCCACATACGAGACTGTGGGGTGTAACATCATTCCCCTGTTTGGAACATTCGTCCTCGAATGTTGACTAATGATCTTATCAGTTTCATAAACTAAATCTCTTATGAATAATTTAGTATTGTTCTTGACATCAAGGAAACTATTCTATTAATAAATCCGAAGGCCAGGGCATTCCCCCCTTTTAGACCTTTTTCTCACACCACGACTTGTTGTCCGAATTTTTTCAATCTTGTAACTGTTGCGACCTTTTGTCATGCATCATGTACGACTTTGTCCTTGTATGTGAGCCTATGCTACTCTTCTGTCCTTTTTCCTCCAGATTTTAGCCAATCTCTAGGCCTTACCTTGGAAACATATACAGAACTATGACAAGTTGTTCCTTCAAGAATATATAAGTGGATTGAAGTTCTTCGCTCGGTACACTTTCGAACTTACGACTGTTGCAATATCTTATTTTGTAGACTTGTATATCTATCCTTATGGTTTTACTACATCTAGGTAGGTTATACTGTACCATAACACTTACTCTGGGTTTTTATTACCGAGGTTTTCTCCGTAACTCTAGGTTACTCTCTCGCTGCTTATCCTATATGTAAAAATCTAAGTCCATTTGTTCTTCCTCTTTACTTTTCCTCTTAAGAATAACGACCTAATCTTATCTTATACTTTGGAAATTTTTTTTCCGCCTGTTGTTGATTCACCTTATGTTGATCTATAATATACCATTGATAACTTGAAACCTCTTATGTAATACATTATCGTTAGGGCTCACGTCGCATCGGGGAACACCTGAAGTCATTTTCCTGATCCCCCTAGGGATGATACAATACTTCATTAACCATATTTCATAGCATCCCAACGTGATTCACCTTATGGGGGTATTTTAATCCTGTACAATTCATGAAATCCCTTTTCTTTGAATCATTACCCAATCAAATGCCTAAACGTCATCCTCTTATCTTTAACAATTACACCCTGCTTATACCACTAGGGCAACATTCCATCTCTTTTAAATTCTCATAGTTTTAAACTCCCCTGAGTTCACTCATGCTATACTGAGCTTTTTATAACTTTATGGAAACCATCATCTCTCTTGTTGTGATGGGTGTAATCCCGAGGACTTACCTATTCTTGTCACCTTCTCACTCACCTTTTCTTATCCTTACTCTTGTCTAGCTAAAACCTTGTCGCTCCCCAATATTGTAGCTTGCAACCTACATATATCTATTTATACTACTCGCAACCTTCCTTTAACTTGCTAGCACCGTAGCTCTCCTTTTGTTATTTTGGAACCTCAAGCGAGACATCATATCGTCTCTAACTCTTCTTTACTCTCTTAAATAGACCTCTCTATATCTGGAATCACAGGTCGGATAATATGCCACTGATGATACCACTATCATTTGGCGATAATGAATCACAGTACTTCTAAATATCTATTTGAAGTCTGGACTATTCACAACCTTCTACAGTCGAGTATCTCGTACCTTATTCACCTTTATCTTACTTACCTTTAAATCTAGCATCGTATGTTTTTTTCTCTTTCATAACTACCATTCAGCATTGGTGGAATTCACATAAACAACTTGAAGCTCTACTATAATACTTGCACCTCTAGTGCATATACAATCCAGCGGGAGTTTCATACTAACTCTTTATGAAGCTAGTACTTTTCTAACTAGATTTACCATAGAGCCGTTATAGAATATGACTGCTGTACTATTTATCTTGTACCTATGATATTAAGAGTGATTCTACATTGTACTGAATCACCATTTATATACTCATCGAGGTCTAATAATCAGACTCTTAATTCATTTAACGAATGTATCACTTTAGTTTCCTCTTCTATCTTAGCCTTTAAGTAGGCTTTCTTTATCTTCTGATTTGCGGCTTAGGATATTAGTTATTACTTTAGCCCCTCGTGGACGCTATGGAGCATCCATAATATAATCTTATAACAATTAATATTCTTGTCTGTGAGGTGGACTCAATTCTTTCCATTAACTTATACCAGAATCTCCTACATCTGTAGGAATGTCAACATATATGTTTCATAGATAATACTCTGAAATATTAAGATCGTTCACAACGTAACTAACTTTGGGTTATAGATCGAATAATCGTGCCTTCTCAGTTTTCGTTAAAAGTAAGCAATTACCCTTCATGGTCATTCTACCACTTGTTACATAAATACTTGGCTTATCTTAGTGCCAACATATATTGGAATTTTGTGAAACTCATATGATCTCGAATATTACTTTGGATTTTACTTCTCGTTCCTTAGTCACGATAGGTGCCACTTTCTTATAGAGTGCATACAATAATATAGTGAGATTGATGTTATAAGACCATTTCTTCTTTAGGTCACTATGCTTATGTTGAATCCTTCTTCCTTATTTCTTCGGCTAGTCTTTCGTTGCAGTGCTTAGGGAAGACCCTCTGACTCTTGTAGAGCTCCGAGCTTATTACATTGTAACCTCACGGTATTTCTGATGTTCTTACTCGCCTATAATTATCCTTAGTTACATAGATCCGCGCCCTTGTGCTCGTATGGTTTCTTATGAATTAAAATTTCAATTTTCTCCCGAGTGGCACTCTCTTTTATTCCCGTAACACTTATACTGTACCTTTAACTACCCCAGCTCGTATCTAAATATTTCTCAAGGATTACGATGTCATATCTGTGAGGCTGAATTTCTTGTGTTGGGTTTCACTATGTTTATCTTGCATGATCTACTGCTTTATCTGAGACCTCTTGTCTGGCCATAACTAGGCTCTTTCTAGACCAACTACTAACTACTCGTTAGTTCATGCTCATATCTATATACCGTGTAACCTCTCTTGGGTTATGTCTTTTGTCTTAACTTGCCTTTCGCACTGGCTCCTAATGTATCAAGTGTCCATTCCCACTTATTTATCAATATCATCGAGTGCGTAACCCTAATTTATTCTCCCTCGCGTCATGCTTGCATAATGTTCTGGTAGTTGCAATCTCATTCCTTTCAACTTTTTACCGCATTCTTCCTTTACCATTTGATAATTACCTCTTCATCTTTGGAATTTTTTTTCACATTTTCACTGACATATTACTCGCCTTGCGGTAACCCTTCTACACCATGGATAATTGAATTTCTTGCACACAAGGGTGACTCCTGGTGTAACTGGCACATTTAGTCCCTTAAGATTAACTCTTCTCATAGTGCTTGCTTTAGGGAAGCATCTTCGTGAATGACCTTTAAAGGTTATTTTTCTATTGTTCATTCTATTATTGTCGAAACACGAACTCTGAAACGATGCCGACTATTACCAATTCCACCTATCCCTAATTCATGTTCGATTTCTCTTTCCTTGTTTACTATCCCATACTAATTTTTATTAATCAGGGGTCTAAATTTTCCTTCTGTTAATTACGTTGGACTTAGCAACTGATTTCTTGAAATGAGGATATGACTTGAGGGCTTATACTTTTATTGTCTCAAGGCATGTCTCCTCTTGTCTTTTTTTTCTCTTGACTATAGACTCTATCCTCCTTTCATATTTTTATTTACCGTTATCACTCATTTATCACATCTTACTCATAATGCTTCATTTACTCTCTTCTTATTCTCCTGCTAATATCTCTTTCTATTACCTTATTCTAAAAACCTCAACAAAACAGTCTTTCGCTTTTAGATCCCCTTGCACCATCTCATTGGCCCTTGGGTCGACTAACATTCTCTCTTTACTAGGGGTAGGAGTCATCCTAAAGTAAATGTTTCCCCTTTCTAGGATTCCAGTGCCTATTATCTGAACTTTCTAAACATTCTAGTATTCATAACCGACTGTATTATTCTAGAGTGCACCATCTGGATATCTCCCAATGAGAACTATTACCATGTCCTACACTACCCTTCAATAATGTTATACAATGATAACAATACATCCAAAGTTTTGGGTTACTCTAACCCAAGCTAGATCCTGATATCCTATCCTTCTCTTAACTTATATATGTTAGCTTCCATGGGCATAATTGAGATGGGTATGGTCAATTGTAGATATCTCTGTTACTGTTGAAAGTAACTCAAAATGCCTTTATTTCTCTGCCTAAATTATAAATACTGATAATCTTTATTAACTAGGTATCTCGTACCCTTTTTCATCTTGCTTTTTGTTTTACTTGCTGAAACTTGTATCTACCTACTGATTCTCTTATTTATTTTTACCATATGGGTAGATTAATATTCTTGCCTTAAATCTCCTTATTAAGAAACTTACACATCTCAGTACACACATGATATGCTGAAGACCTCACATTTACTCATCATAAGCATGATGCAAAATTGAGTTCCTCTGACTCAACTCTTCCACGGCCACATTCAATATCTTGCTAACTGTCTTTTAAGATGTAGGCATCATTGTATTATGTATAACAATATTTAGGAGTTTGATTTCTTACAACTGAGATCTACCACACGATCTAGAGTAAGAAGAAAGAGCAACAGTCCTAAATGCCATGTAGCCTCCTGCTTATAAGTGTGGTGCACAACACACCCATAAACAAGACTCTACTAGACACGGCTTGTAGACTCCCTAGGACAGAACTGCTCTGATACCACTTCTGTCACGACCCAAACCGGATGGCTGTGACAAGCACCCGATACTTTACTCAACCGAGTACCAACGTAACATATCTTTCTATTATCACAGGTAAATGTTCCCAAAAGGGTCATCATGACATAACCGAAATAATACATAAGGAAATGCTAGACATAGGACGACCTAACATGATATAGAAACTTATACATGTGCCATACGGTCCTATAAGGATGACATGACCACTCTTACACTGAACATAAGCCGACAAGGCCATACAATATTTTACGTACATGATAGATGTCTACAAGCCTCTAAGGGTACATGAACATCATAAGTCCCGGATAGGGCCCCGACATACCAATCAATGCATGTCTAAATCATACTGACCCAATGAGCAACTCCGGAGCAAATGGAGCGCACCAACATCTTCTGCTAAGCTGATAGCCTGCTTGGAGTACTCTCAACTTGTCTATCGGGACCTGCGGGCATGAAACGCAGCATCCCTAGGCAAAAGGGACGTCAATACGAATAATGTACCGAGTATGTAAGGCATAAAAGCATGAATAAGAATAGTAATGTAAAGAGATATATAGGAGATACAACCTATAGAAACTGAGTGCCTCTGAGAGATAGTGACATACAGTGCGTGATACATATATATACATAATCTTTTTAAAACATACGCCTCTGTGGGCATCATCATCATATCGTACCCGACCTCAAAGAGGGCTCGGTAAAAACATACCCGGCCATCATAAGGCTTGGTAGAATCATACCTGGCCACGTGGAGCTCGATAAACCTAAGTGATCAGTTGTTGCACAATAGGTGTCGTACCCAGTCGACTATAGCTCGACTCAGTAGAGTAAATGTCACGACCCCAAAATACTTAGTCGTGATGGCGCCTGTTGTGAAACCAGGCAAGTGAAAGTGCAACAGATAGATGAAGAAAGAGCAATCGAGGCTGCGATCACAAACTGCGACCTCGAAGACTCATAAGAACTCTTATGAACAATCAACCGCTGCTACCGAGCCTCGATGAACCTGGATATGCACACAAGGTGCAGGAGTAACGTGAGGAAACCAACTCAGAAGTAACGAACCCAAGCTATGGGCTTAAAGGTCGTGACAAACTAAACCTCAGAATTTACAATAGATAGCGTACAGTAATTTGACATGCTAACAGTTTATCAGAATATAAACAAAATATGCCAAGTATGCCAGTATACTCTACATGCCATCATCTAAATATATGGAACCAGTGTGGAAATTCACATAGCGCTCATTCAATACAGTATATGGCTCTCAGGCCCAGGGAAGGTCCATCGCCGAATGTACATAATCATCGGTGACCGTAGTCACTCGGTACCGAGGAAAAGGCCAATCCAGCCCCACGAAGAAGATCAACCTCCGAAATACAACACTTGGACAAGATCCATGTCCTGGGACGATCCATCCCTCACATATCATCAACTTCGGACAACGTCCATGTCCAGGGAAGATCCAACCCTTAATATTAATGCGCTCACTGGGGGTGTAAAGACTCCGGAGGGGAACTATTAGCCCAAGCGCTATATCAAGCCAACGAAAACATAAATAGAATATCGTTGCGGCGTGCTGTACGATCTCGTTATTGTCTCGACAATAGGTTCTCAACCTCACTCAGTCATTACTCTCCAGTCTCAATCATATGGCTCACAGATGTATAAATCAGCCCAAAACAAAGATAGATATGCATATAATTAACAATTACTGAGGCAGAGGCATGAAATGCTATGCTATAAAGGGACTGAGTATATGAAATCAAATAATCACAAAAGGAGACAATAATATACGACCACTCGGGTCTCAGCATTTTTGGCGTGAGGCCTTAGCATTTATAATTAACATGATTTCTAACATGTTCACATTTGCCACATAATAGAAGTGCGAATATCAATCTATAATAGCTACTAGGCGGTGTTGTGGGATGAGCCAGGCCACAATACTCTGTGCACGCCCGCACGCCCGTGACTTGGCATGTGTGTCACCTTAATTATAGTCTAATATCATATAGTTCGGAGTTTCGAACGCTCAAAACCAAGTTTGGAAACGTTACTTACCTCAAAACTGGCTAAAATCCTAGCTCACAGTGCCTTTGTCTCTAGACTGGGCCTCCGAGTTCTCCATATCTACCAAAAATCAGATTTATATTATTATTATTATATGTCAACGAACGAAGCCCCTTCGAAAATTATCAAAATCACTCAAAAATCCGAAATTGGCCAAACCTGATCCCCGGGCCCACATCTTGGAATCTGACAAAATTTACATCACGAGAATACTCATCCTCCCACGAGTCTATACATACCAAGAACATCAAAATCGGACTTCAAATGACCCCTCAAATCCCCAATTCAAAGTCTCTAATTACAAGCCCTAATTATCCAATTTGTGTACTAGTTTCCCACAAATTTAACCACTAATCAATCCATTAATCACACATAAACAAGTTTTAAGTCTAAAAGCCTTACCTCCATGAAGAACTCTCGATTTCCCTCTTCAAAAACCCTTCAAAAGCTTCAAACTTGTGTAAACATTGTGGAAGAATGACCAAAAATCGCTAAGGGTCCTTTTTATATGTTCTGCCCAGGGATTTCCGCACCTGCGGTTAAACTCTCGCACCTGCGACACATCCTCCGCACCTGCGACTTCGCAAGTGTGGACCAAGCCTCCCACCTGCGACTTCCCTCAGCCTGACCAACTTTCGCACTTGCGCATGCCTACCCGCACCTGTGGCATCTCTCATGCGTCTACCCTTCCGCATGTGCGGTCAAACCAGAAATATTGCACCAGCATATTTTTCCGCTGAATTCCTAACTTCAAACCTTCCGACGACTATACGAAATCAACCCGAGCTCCTCAGGACCCCAACCAAAAGTACCCACAAGTCATAAATGATTACCCGGACATAGTTGAGCCCTCGAAACACACAAAATAAAACATCGAAACACCAATTCAGCTCATGATTCAAGACTAAGAATCCTAAAACTTTCGAAAATCATCTACGATGCCGAAACTAACCAAAACACGTCTGGTTAACCTGAAAATTTACACACACATTCAAAATGACCCTATGAACCTGTTCCAACTTCCGGAATTCCATTCCGACCTCGATAGCTATTTTTTCCACTGTCGACCGAAAATAGCCAAAAACTCACTTTTGCCAATTCAATCCTAATTCTACTCAGGACTTTGAATTCAAATTCCGAACACACTCCTAAGTCCCAAATCACCTAACGACGCTATCCGAGCTATAAAATCCCCATTTCAAGGTTTTTCACCTATTAGTCAACTCCTGGTTGACTTTTCCAACTATTAAGCTCATTTAAGAGACTAAGTGTCTCACTTCTCACCACGACCACCCCAAACTAGAACCAACCGACCCAACACATCATAATTAGGTTAATTAACATGCGACAAAGTTGAAACAGAGGAAACAAGGCTAATCTCAAAAGTCGACCGGCCGGGTAGTTACATTTTCCCCCTCTTAAACAAACGTTCGTCCTCGAACATGTCTAGAAACATACCTAAAGTCTCAAATAAATTAGGATATTTGCTCCGCATGTCCCGCTCGGTCTCCCAGGTGGCCTCCTCCACTGGTTGTCCTCTCCACTGCACCTTTACTGAAGCTATATCCTTAGATCTCAACCTCCTGACCTGACGACCCAAAATAGCCGCTGGCTCTACCTCATATGACATATCACCCTCAAGTTGAACTGTGCTGATGTCCAAAACATGAGACAGGTTACCAACATACTAACAGAGTATCGAAACATGAAATACTGGATGCACAATCGATACGCTGGGTTGCAAGGCAAGTCTATAGGCCACCTCTCCAACCCTCTGAAGCACTTCAAAAGGCCTAATGAACCGGGGACTCAACTTACCCGCTTCTCGAACCGCATAACACCCTTCATGGGTGACACCTTCAGTAGTACCTTCTCTCCAACCATGAAAGACACATCCCGAACCTTCCGGTCTGCATAGATCTTCTACCTAGACAACACCGTGCAAAGTCGCTCCTGAATCAATTTCACCTTATCCAATGCATCCTGTACAAAATATGTGCCCAAAAGCCTGGCCTCACCCGGCTCAAACCAACCAACCGGAGATCTACACCTCCTACCATATAAATTCTCATACGAAGCCATCTGGATACTCAACTGATAACTATAATTATAAGCAAACTCCACGAGTGGCAGAAACTTGTCCCATGAAGCCCCAGAATCAATGACACAGGCACACGACATGTCCTCTAGAATCTGAATAGTACGCTCTGACTGCCCGTCTGTCTGAGGATGAAATGATGTGCTCAACTCGACCTAAGTACCAAACTCTCTCTGCGCGACCCTCCAAAACTGAGATGTGAATTGAGTACCTCTGTCATAAAAGATAGAAACTGAGACACCATGCAACCGGACAATCTCCCAGGTGTAAATCTCAGCTAACTACTCCGATGAATATGTATTACTAACCAAAATGAAGTGCGCGGACTTGGTCAACCGATCCACAATAACCCATAAAGCATCAAACCTCCTCGAAGTCCGTAGGAGCCCAACTACAAAGTCCATGGTGATCCGCTCCTACTTCCACTCCGGAATATCTAACCTCTGGTGCAATCCTCATGGTCTCTGGTGCTCATACTTGACCTGCTGACAGTTGTGACACCGAGCTACAAACTCAACAATATCTTCTTCATCCGCCTCAACCAATAATGTTGTCTCAGATCTTGATACATCTCTGCAGCACCCGGATGGATGGAATACCGCGAGCTATGGGCCTCTGCTAGAATCAGCTCTCGAATCCAATCCATATTAGGCACACAAATCCGACCATGCATCCTCATAACCCCATAGCCACCAATTACTACATCCCTGGCATAAACTAACTGGAACCTATCCTGAAGAACTAGCAAGTGCGGGTCATCATACTAGCGCTCTCTGAGCTGGTCATAAAGAGAAGACATGGAAGCTACACTAGCCAACACCCGATGAGGCTCTGATAAGTCCAATCTCACAAACTGACCTGCTAAATCCTGAACATCAAGTGATAATGGTCTCTCTGTGGCTGGGAGATATGTTGAACTCCCCAAACTCTCTGCTCTACGACTCAAGGCATCGGCCACTACATTGGCCTACCCCGAATGGTATAGAATATTGATATCATAGTCCTTGAGAAGCTACAACCATCTCCTCAGATGCAAATTCAGATCCTATGCTTAAACAGATGCTGAAGCTTACGGTGATCCGTGAAAACCTCACAATGCACCCCATATAAATAATGACGCCAAATCTTCAAGGCGTGAACAATAGCTGCTAGCTCAAGGTCATGTACGGGATAATTCTTCTCATGAGTCTTCAACTTGAGTGAGGCGTAGGCAATCACCCTACCCTCCTACATCAAATCACAACCAATGCCTATCCTCAAGGCATCACAATATACGATATAGGAACTTGAAGCTGATGGCAATACAAACACTAGAGCCGAGGTCAATGCAGTCTTGAGCTTCTGAAAGCTCTCCTCACACTCGTCCGACTACCTGAATAGAGCACCCTTCTGGGTCAATTTGGTCAAAGGAAAAGCAATAGAAGAAAACCCCTCCACAAAGAAACGACAATACCCCGCCAAACCAAGGAAGCTCCTAGTCTTTGTAGCTGAGGACGGTCTGGGCCAACTCTGTACCACCTCTATCTTCCTTGGATCAACCTGAATACCCTCACTGGACACCACGTGCCCCAAGAAAGCTACTGAGCCAAGCCAAAACTTACACTTGGAGAACTTTGCATAAAGCTTCTCCTCCCTTAATCTCTGTAAAAAAACTCTCAAATGTTGAGCGTACTCCTCCTGGCTACGAGAATATACTAGGATGTCATCAATGAACACAATAACAAATAAATCCAAGTACGACTGAAAAACGTTGTTCATCAAATGCATGAACGCTGTTGGGGCATTGCTCAGCCCAAAAGACATCAACATAAACTCATAATGGCCATAACGAGTCCTGAAAGCTGTCTTGGGAATATCAGAATCCCGAATCTTCAACTGATGATACCCGGATCTCAAATCAATCTTAGAGAACACCCTAGCTCCCTGAAGCTGGTCAAACAAATCATCAATGAGAGGCAAAGAATACTTATTCTTGACTGTAACCTTGTTCAACTGCCTGTAATCAATACACATTCTTATGGATCCATCTTTCTTCTTTACAAACAACACCGCCGCACCCCAAGGTGACACACTATGCCAAATGAACACATTATCTACGAGTTCTTGAAGCTGCTCTTTCAATTCCTTTACCTCCGTCCGTGCCATACGATACGGTGGAATAGGGATAGGCTGAGTGTCTGTCACCAAATCAATACCAAAGTCAATGTCCCTATCAAGTTGCATGCCTGGCAGGTCAGCAGGAAACACGTCTGGAAAATCATGGACCAGAGGAACAGAATCAATAGTGGGTGTCTCAACACTGACATCCCTCATAAAAGCCAAATATGACAAACACCCTTTCTCAACCGTATGTTGCGCCTTCAAGTAAGAAATCACCCTACTAGGCACATACTCGACAGATCCTCTCCACTCAACTCTCGGAAATCCTGGCATCACTAAGGTCACGGTCTTAGCGTGAAAATCAAGAACTACATGACACGGAGATAACCAGTTCATGCTTAATATCACGTCAAAGTCAATCATGCTAAGTAATAACATATTAACTCGGGTATCTAGACCCCCAATAGATACCACACAAGACCGGTACACCTAGTCCACAATAATAGTATCGCCCACCAGAGTCGACACATGAATAGATGTAACTAAGGACTCATGGGGAATATCTCGAAAATGGGCAAAGTATGATAAAACATAAGAATGCGTGGAACCAGGATCAAATAAGATCGAAGCATCTCGGTGACAGACTGAGACAATACATGTAATCACTACATCTTAGGCCATAACATCTGGTATGGCTGGGAATGCATAGAAACGTCCCTGGCCTCCATTTGATCGACCTCCCCCTCTATGGCATTCTCTAGCTAACTGACCCCCACCACTAGCTGTCTGGGTGGGTGGTGTAATAACTGGTGCTGAAGTTGGAGGCTGGCTCCTCTATTGGAATGAACCACCCGAAAGGCGGGGACAATACCTCTTGATATGACCCGGATAACTACACTCAAATCAATCCCTCTCAGCAAATGACGGTGGGGATTAAAGGGAACCCCTTGAACCAGAATAACCACTAGAAGAACCATGCGCTGAGGAGCCCTGTACTGATGGTGTCCGAGATGAACTCTGGGCTGGAAGAGAACTAAATGAGGAACGACCTGGATGAGAGCTATGGGGACCCTTCCCCGATGAAGAACCACTGTAGGCTGGGCGGACTAGTTGAGGAGGCCTAAATGAACGACCACTGTAGTGCTGAGACTAACCTCCTGAATGAACACCACCAAATCTACCAGATCCTCGGGACCTCTTGGCATCCCTCTCAACTCGCTCCTGGCGGCAAACTGACTCAATCTCTCTGGCAATGTCAATTACCTCCTCAAAACAAGGGCCACATACCCTCCCCCTGGTCAAAAAAACACGAAGCTGATAAGTGAGGCCATCAACGAACCTCCTGATCCTATCCCTATCTGTGGGAACAAGCAAAATAGCATCACGGGCTAGCTCATAGAACCTCATTTCATACTGCGTCACGGTCAGGTCCGCCTGACGCAACTGCTCAAACTCCCTGCACAGCTCCTCCCTACGAGACTGCGGTACATATTTCTCCAAAAAGAGAATGGAGAACTGATTCCATGTAAGGGGCGCTGCATCAACAGGTCTACGCCTCTCATAGGCCTCCCACAAAGCAAGTGCAGCTCCTGAGAACTGGAAGGTAGTGAATGGGACCCCACTGGCCTCCAATATCCTTGTTGTTGGAAGACTCCTCTAACACTTTTCCAAAAAGCCCTAGGCATCCTCGCCCTCAATACCACTGAAAATCGGAGGTTGAAGTCTACTAAATCTCTCCAACCTGCGTTGCACATCATCTGCCAAAGCTGGGACCACATAATCCTGGGCTGGGGCAACTGGCTGGGTTGGAGCTGCCCCCGGTGTCTGAAGCCCCTGGGTAACCTGCTCAGATGTCCAGGCAACTCGAGTCTGAGTGACTCCCTCGGCCTGAGAAGTAGCAGCAATAGTGGACATAGCGACGACCTGTGAAATGATGGTGCACACCGTCAAAATATGAGCTAGAGTCTCCTCAAGACCCGGAATCACAATAGGCACTGCCGGTGCCTGAGCATGTCCCGCAGGAATCTCAACGGTAGGGACCTGATCCTGAGTAGTAGGAGGGTCCACACATACTGCCCCGGCTGCTGCGCAGTCTGCACTCCTCCCTCTGCCACGGCCTCGACCACGCCCTCGACCTCTCATTGGTCCAGCTGGGGTCTGATTACCTCGATCGGTAGCGCAAGTCACCATCTGTGAGTGAATGAAAACAGCAAAAGTTTAGTTCTAGGAATCAACAGGTTCGCACGACGAAATTCAAGAATATGAGATTATTCCTAAGGGTTCTGCAACCTCTCGAAGATAAGTACAGATGTCTCTGTACCGATCTGCAAGAATCTACTAAACCTGCTCATGACTGGTGAGACCTATTTAACCTAGAGCTCTGATACCAACTTGTCACGACCCCAAAATACTTAGTCTTGATGGAGCAAGGCACACATTTCATTGAATCCAAATTTGTTTTTTTGAGAAAATTATAAATTTAGAAGCAAGATACTGATAATAATCCATTTGAAAGTTTAAGACAATATTAAAGCAAAATTAAAAAACCAACCCCAGATCTAGTGTCACTCAGTAACGAGCTACTATAACATAATAATGTCAAAATATAGAAATAGACAACATATTCTGTCAAATGAAAGTGCAACAGATAGATGAAGAAGGAGCAATCGAGTCTGCGATCGCCAGTTGCTACCTTGAAGACTCTTGGGAATTCTGACAAAAAATCAACCGCTGCTATCGGGCCTCGATGAACCTGGATTTGCACACAAGGTGCAGCGGGTAATGTGAGTACACCAACTCAGAAGTAATGAATCCAAGCTATGGGCTGAGCGGTAGTGACATACTATACCTCAGAATTTACAATAGAAAGCGTACAGAAATTTGACATGCTAACAGTTTATTCGAAAATGAACAAAATATGCCAAGTATGCCAGTATACTCTACATGTCATCATATAAATATATGGAACTAGTGTGGAAATGCACATAGTGCTTACAACCCTCCCTCAGCGGTCCCCTCAGTACCGTATATGGCTCTCAGGCCCAGGGAAGGTCCATCCCAGAATGTACATAATTATCGGTGACCGTAGTCACTCGATACTGAGGAAAATGCCAATCTAGCCCCACGGAGAAGATCCATATCTAGAATACAACACTAGAACAAGATCCATGTCCAGGGACGATCCATCCTTCACATATCATCAACATCGGACAAAGTCCACGTCAAGGGAAGATCCATCCCTTAAAATTAATGCGCTCACTGGGGTTGTAAAAACTCCGGAGGGGCCCTATTAGCCCAAGCTCTGTATAAAGCCAACAAAGGCATGATTAGAGTATCGTTGCGGTGTGCAGTCCGATCTCATAATTGTCTCAATAATAGGCTCTCGGCCTCACTCAGTAATTACTCTCCAGTCTCACTCATATGGCTCACAGATGTATAAATCAGCCCAAAACAAATATAGATATGCATATAATTAACAATTACTGAGACAAAGGCATGAAATGATATGCTATAACAGGACTGAGTATATGAAATCAAATAATCAAAAAATGGGACAATAATATACAACCACTCGGGTCTCAGCATTTTCGGCGTGAAGCCTTAGCATTTATACTTAACATGATTTCTAACATGTTCACATTTGCCACATAATAGAAGTGCAGATATCAATCCGTAATAGCCATTGGGCGGTGCCGTGGGAATAGCCAGGCCACAATTTACTCGGTACACGCCTGCACGTCCGTCACTTGGCATGTGCATCACCTCAATTATAGTCAAATATCATATAGTTCGGGGTTTCGAACCTTTAGAACCAAGTTTGGAAACGTTACTTACCTCAAAACTAGGTAAAATCCTAGCCCACAGAGCTTTTTTCTCTAGACTCGGCCTCCGAGTGCTCCAAATCTACCAAAAATAAGATTTATAACATTATTATATGTCAAGGAACGAAGCCCCTTCGAAAATTATCAAAATCACTCAAAAATCCCGAAATTGGCCAACTCCGAACCCTGGGCCCACGTCTTGGAATCCGACAAAATTTACATCACGAGAATCCTAATCCTCCCACGAGTCTATACATACCAAGAACATCAAAATCGGACTTCAAATGACCCCTCAAATACCCAATTCAAAGTCTCTAATTACAAGCCCTAATTATCCAATTTTTTAACTAGTTTCCCACAAATTTCACCACTAATCAATCCCTTAATCACACATAAACAAGTTTTAAGTCCAAAAGCCTTACCTCCACTAAGAACTCTCTATTTCCCTCTTCAAAAACCCTTCAAAAGCTTCAAACCCATGTAAAATGGTGGAAGAAACCAAAAATCGCTAAGGGTCTTTTTTATATGTTCTGCCCAGGGATTTCAAGACCTGCGACTAAACTCTCGCACCTGGAGACCTACACCTGCGGTCCCAGGTGCGTACGTGCGAGAATCACATAAATGCCAAATTTCCGCACCTGCGACTTCCCTTAACCTGACCAACTTCCGCACCTGCAACATCGCACCTACGGCTACCCTTCCGTAGGTGCAGCCACACTAGAAATATTGCACCAGCAGCGTTTTCCGCTGAATTCCCAACTTCAAACCTTCCGACGACTATCTGAAATAAACTCGAGCTCCTCGGGGCCCCAACCAAAAGTACCCACAAGTCATAAATGATTACCCGGACTTATCCGAGCCCAATAAAACACCCAAAATAACATCAAAACACCAATTCAACTCATGATTCAAGCCTAAGAATCCTAAAACTTCCGAAAATCATCTACAATGCCGAACTAACCAAAACACGTACGATTAACCTAAAAATTTACACACACACCCAAAATGACCCTGCGAACCTGTTCCAACTTCTTCAATTCCATTCCAACCCCGTTAGCTAATTTTTCCACTGTCGACCGGAAATAGCCAAAAACTCACTTTCGTCAATTCAAGCCTAATTCTACTCCGGACCTCGAATTCACATTCTAAGCACACTCCTATGTCCCAAATCACCTAGCGACACTATTTGAGCTATAAAAACCCCATTCCAAGGTTGTTCACCTATAAGTCAACTCCCGGTTGACTTTTCAAACTATTAAGCTCATTTAAGAGACTAAGTGTCCCAATTCTCACCACAACCACCCTGAACCCGAACCAACCGACCCAACACATCATAATTAGGTTACTTAACATGTGAAAAAGCTGAAACAGAGGAAACGGGGCTAATCTCACGAAACGACCGGCCGGGTCGTTACACTAAAATAGATACTATATATAATGCATGCTGGACTCAGGGAATCACGCTCTAAACCTTTCGGGGTGATGTAAGGTAGTTGCACCTCCGATTAACATTATGGACATCATACCATCAATATGAACTTCACTAGGACTCAAGAATCATACTTTTTTTTTTAATAACTTTGTATGGAAAGAACAACATGGACAACCTTAGTTGCTAGGAGAAGATTCATTATGAAATAGCATATCTTTTACGTTCGTTTCACTTAGACCATGCCAAAAGAAAGAAGGGATAGCCTTAACATACCTTATCACTATCTTTCCACTCACCAAGTTGAACTCGCCTCTTCACACCTTAATCTCAACAACGATAATAATACCATCATTAAGTTATGAAAGGTACAACTATCGCACAATAAACGACCAGCTTATTTTGTATAAAAACGGGCAGTATTTTCCCTATAATCCTTACTTCCTCAAAATTTAAGATAACACCAACAACACAAGAACACAACAACATATATACATTATTTTTCAGCCTTATATACACAATAAAATACTACAAAATAGCCCAACACACCGCAATCTCTTCATACACAAAACGACCACCGTAGTAGTGTCAAACGACCCGGAAATGTTATGTCGAACGACCATTCCACCACCCTACATCTATATTGTGTTTCTACACACCCTTCCTCCTCCAAAAATCTACAAAACATTAGTAAAATACGCAGCCCAACAGTAACACATAACAGTCTGCTACAAGTGAATAACTCGAACTCACGGATTCCAATCACCGTCCCGTGAGTTCTTACAAGTATAGAATGAATTACCATGAACCTACAGCAGAAAAAATTGATTAAATAGAGCAGTAAACTTACCTTATTTTTTGGATAACTCAACCCTTATCTTGATTCTTCAAATTCTAGGTTTTACCCCCAATTAGAACTTGAAAGGGAGAGAAAATCAATTAGGGTTTGTGGGTAATTTTTGGGAGGAAATTTGCAGGGGTTTAAGTTTGGTTGTTTGTGATATATAATGAGGGTTATATTTCAGGAGATAAGCCCTTAAATAAGCTCTTCGTCCGACCCGAAATTTCCTCTTTTTGGACTCTCATTTAACCAAGTAGGTGACACACATACTTGTCACTTAGCAACCTGCGCAGTCTCGCAAAAATGCATATATCCCTCTACTCCAATATCTTATTGATAAACGGTTTAATAAGTTAGAAAATGGACTCATAGAGCTTTAATTTTATGGGTGCAACACCCCATAACTCTATATATATTGGACAAAACTCGCAGTTACATATGACCCAAAATTTCTATAAAACTTATGAATGTAACTTGTGATGACTTTCATTGACTTTTGTTCCACAACTCGCTTGATATCAAAATATAACACACGACTATCATACGACTAACCTAATTAATAAAATGACCTCCTTATCATGATAAGAACCCTAGTCTCACTCCAAAAGTACATGCTATAACATTCACATCTTGTCGATTTTCGACGAAATATTATTTTCTTCAATTCCTTTAGCTTCTAAACCTTCCAACCCTCTTTGTACTTATTGTTCACGATCTTCAATATTTGTAACTTCTGAGGTGACATGATTAAATTACTTTATGTACTTGCAAAGATGATCTCATTTCAGAGCTTACATCAATTGACATACAACATACTCTCACATACGAGACTATGGGGTGTAACAAAATTGCCCATATCCGAGCTCCAAATCTCAAAATACGATAAAATGGGTAAATGTTTGAAAATTCTGATGGTAGGCTATAACTATGTATTTTGGCCACTATTTTCAGCTACTTCTCTACACTTTACTAATGTTTGAGTGTGAAATGATAGTAAATTACTCTAACTAAGTGCTTTATACTTTGCAAGAGAAATTCCAGGCTACAATGGGGTTAGGAAGCGTTTCGAGCTAATATGTAATGTAGAGGCCATGTAAAAGCTTATGAGTACAATGGGAGATCGTTTGAGGATCAATGGAGGTTCGCACATTTAAAAAGAAGAATTAAAAGAGAGCAGAAAATGGCACAGGTGCGCGGCCGGGCACTGGGCCACGCAAGTCAAGCAAAAACTTTCAAATGTGCGCGGCCAGATGTGCGACCGCGCATGTCCCTCTGAGAAAATATTTTGCAAGGCTAAACTTTTAATTCCGGGGCGACTTTTCTTGATTTATATGAAGTCCAGCTCATCTAAAAAAGAGGGTATCTTTATTTTTAGGAGTAATTGTTTATAGAGAAGAAGGACGGAAGCAACGGGAAATCGAGAGAACTTGATCCAATTCATTCTATACGAAAGTTTGGGCTGAATTTTTTAATTATGATGTCTTATTATTCTTATAACACTCTTGTTTTGAATACTTTCTTCGTTATGGAGTAATTCTTCACATGGTTGTTGACGGGTGTTGTGAATTGATTATTATTTTTTGTTTTACTCTATGTTAATTTCCCGACTTTACTGAATGAGTTCTTAATTTAATTGCAAGGTTTATTGTAGTTTTACTTTAATCGAAAGAGAAGTTTACTATTATTTGCTTTGTGTTATCTAGATTGGGTTGATTTTACGCCTTGCCTATGTAATCAAAAGAGCTTAAGGAGTTATTGATTTACCCAGTTCAGGGGAATAATCGAGAGGTGGTCTATGAAAGATCGATCATACACTATTTGTGTGCATACCTTCATAGGTCCTGTTAAACGGCTAGCTAAAGGAATCTGTTACACCCCATATACGTACGCGAAACTACGCCATAAATAAATTGATGAAAACTCGGAAATGAGATTTTACATTCCACATTTTTGTGCGTTAAAGTTTCATCATAAGTTAATCAGCGTAAGTTTGGGAATTAGATTATTTTGAGATTATAAGCATTATGCTATTTCAAAAAAGTAATGAGTAAATTCGTGAAAGTTGGAGGGTAAGAAAACTCGTAGAAAATAAATTTTCGTCGAAGTTTGACATTTATAAGTAAAATACGGTCCGAGCTAAAATACCCGGTATATATGGAATAGTGTCGTGCAAGGAATCATGTGACCATAATAGTAAGGTGTATAAAGTGTGTTAAAAGTGAGTAGTATTTTAAATAATTTGAGATAATTCTTAATTATGTGGATAATCGGGTAATAATTGATTTTAGTGGAAGATTAACAATTAATAAATATGTTGATGGTTAATTCGTTGGGAATAAGTAAGCATCAACGTGGCAGCAACATAAATCAGCAAAGTGACTCTTAAATCATTCTTCAAGGTGGAAAGGATTAGTCATCCTTGTGCGGCCCACACCTAAAGGTTAAAAATGACTTCTCTTATTCACCAAAATGAATGGTTCACCTCTACTAATTTAATATATTCCTTATCTCATTTTTTGATGAAAGATGTGATTAAGAATGCCTCTTAAAATTCACAAAGACATAGAATGGAACGTGATAGCTTAAGAAAATATATTGATTTGAAATAGCAACGTAATAGCTTCAAATGTTTCATACGAAGGCTATTTAACAACGTGGGATTTGCGATTCCAAAGGAGTACGGTGCAATCTTTCTTAAAAATATCATAAGGATTGTTCCCTATTTTGATCTCGTCGTTACGTGTTTCGTCACGATTGGCGTGTATTAGAAGGATTGTAAAGAGAATCGATTCAGGTATGTTAAGTTTATGCCCTTCCTTCATCTTGGCATAATACAATAACTAAATCAATTAGATAACGAGACATAAAGAGAAATTCATATTCCGAAATTTATGTACATTTTCCTAGTCTCATAAGTTACAGTGTTCTCCTTTATCGGGACTTCATATTCAATTGAGTATTGTCCTCTTCAAGTCAAGAGAGCAGAGGGTCTATATATGTACAGTATTACAGTATTTGCACCACCATCGAGCTATAATCGGTGGGTAGGCCCCTATTGGGTAACCTCTGATCAGATGGTAAGTTATATACCGAGCCTATTGTGGACAAGCGCCTATGAACGAGCCCAATATGGCCAAGATACAGAGCCTAGTATGGTCGAGAACCTATGAGCGAGCCTACTACAACAGAGTAGTTATATATACCAAACCCTATAAGGCCAAACAACTATTTTACTTACTATATTGAGAGAGTTGAGTCAGTATCAGCAGGTAAGAATATCTTTAGATTGTTATGTTTCCTTATATACTCAGTACATTATTTCGTACTGACGTCCCTTTTGCCAAGGACGCTACATTTCATGCGTGCAGGTTCAAACAGACACACGAGTAGACCTCCTCAGTGGGTGTTTCCCGTGTTCAGCTTGATTGGTAAGCTCTGCATTCTTCGGAGTTTTCGAGTCTAGTGTTTTATGTACATCTTGTGTATATTTTTATATATATGTTACGGATAGGTCGGGGCCCTCTTCCGATCACAGTACATCCATCAGTAGAGGCTTGTAGATATATCATGTCAGTTAGTACAGTATGTTGGGCTTGTAGGCCTTGTATGTGTATTTTGTTGGTTTGTCACCTATAGTAGTTATGACAGCCTTGTCGGCCTAGCTTTATATTGATGTTTATCTAGTGGTAGCTTCCGTTCGGTTTTATAGTTTTGCTTCCCAAATTGTCTTGCGATGTGGCCATGACCCATGTATGACATTATATGTTAAGAGTCCCTTAGTCGCAAGTTGGTACACAAGGATAAGTAAGGCACCAGGTGTCGTCTCGTCCCCATGTTCAGGTCATGATAAAAGTGGTATCAGAGCAGTTCTGTCCTAGGGAGTCTACAAGTCGTGTCTAGTAGATTCTTTTTTATGGGTGTGTTGTGCACCACACTTATAAGCAAAATGCTACAGGGCATTTAGGATTGTCACTCTTTCTTCTTAATCTAGATTGTATGGTAGAGCTCAGTTGTAAGAAATCAATTTCCTAAATTCTATTTTATTCGTAATACAACGATACTTACATCTAGAAAGAAAGTTATAGTTCTGGAAGAGTTGAGTCAGAGGAACTCAATTTTTCATCATGCTTATAATGAGTAAATGTGAGGTCTTCAGAAGATCATGTGTATACTAAGACGTATAAGCCTCTTGATAAGGAGTCTTAATGCAAGAATATCTATCCACCCCAATGGTGAAAGGCAATGAGAGATTCAGAAGATAGATACAAGTTTCAACAAGGAAAAGGAGCAAGATGAAGAAGGGTACGAGGCGCCCAGTTAATCAAGATTATCAGTATTTACAATTCAGGTAGAGGAATATAAGACATTTGAGCTACCTTCAATAATACAAAGGTATGTACATATGGCCACACAAATCCCAATTATGCCCTATGGGAGCTAACATCTATGGTTTGAGAGAAGGACGGGTATCAAGATTTCGCTGGGGTTAGAGTAACCCAGAATGATCGATGGATTGTTTGCGTCAGTTGACATTTCCGAAGGATATTGCAAAAGGTGCTAATAGGTCTCCTCGTGAGACACCCAGATGGTGCACTCTAAAATAGTACAGCAGGATATGAGTACTACAAAGCAAGCAATGTGCGCAAAGTTATGCTTAAGGGACTGTATTTGCCAGTTGTAAGGCCCCGGAAAACTTCACTATGTAATTTAAGGTTTTGTGGTGTTAAGGTAGGTAATACATTGTACTTCCGAAATTTTGGGTTGGACAATGCGCTGGGGAGTTGAAATTATTCGTCGCAACTAGACCAGGCTGGACCAGGCTTTAGGCTGGTGAGGCCAGGCTAAAGCCAGGCCAGACAAGGCGTTAGCCAGGCAACGCCAGGCTAAAGTCAGGCCAGACCAGGCGTTATCCAGGTAACGCCAGGCTAGACCAAGCGTTATCCAGGCGACGCCAGGTCTTTATCCTGGTCCGAAATCTTGGACTATCCATTTTCTAATTTTTAAACCCGACCCCAGACCCATATAAAACCCATTTCTCATCATTTTAAGCTCATTTTCTAGTAATTTAGAGTGAGGAAGAGGGGTCTTAGAGAGAGAAAGTGATATCATCCATTTTCCTTCAATTCTTACCCAAACACCTTAAAGATTATCAAGTGTCGCCTTCCCAAGAAGTAAGCATCCATCACCAAAACTCTTAATTCCATAGTATAGCTATAATTGGTCATTATGGAGGTAACTTATGAGGAAAATAGTGTCCACCTTGCATGCATGTAATCAAATAATCCTAAATCATATAAGGGAAATGGGTGGGAGTATTCTTTCACTAAAATGGGACCATGCAACCTTAATGAACACATAATGTTTGATATAATGCTCAAGTGAGCTAGGGCTATAATTATTGTCCCTAATTTTGGGTTCAATTGTGCTACATTGTGAAATAGATTGAATGTGCTAAAGGTTCCGGCAATTGTGGTAGAAATTAAGGGAAAAACCCAATTAAGGTATGTATGGCTAACTCTAATCTTCATAGAATGGACTCGTTGCTGCTCAAATATACGGTATGAGTCCCCTCGTTTGATTCTCTAAATAATTGATGGGTTCTATGTGTTAATATGGGAAACTCTTGCTTCCATATTGTTCTAAGTTACTACCATGTCATTATGCCATTTGAAAGTATGAATTGTGATTATCATGCCCTTCTTTTATTATTTGTGTGAATCCTTATATGTGTTGGTTCTAGTGGATATGAAAGATGAGTATACGAAACGGTTAAAGAGAAGAATGTAACATAAATGGTTAAATATTCCCAAGTGCCAAGAACTGTATAATAAATGATGGGAAGATATGTGAACTGAAGGATCAAATTGATATGGTTATGTCCCAGAGTGAGATGGCTTAGCCGATCGGGCCGAGATTATACTCCATGTTGTACACATGGTGGTAATCTCATCGGAAATATGATATTGGTAATATCCCACTGTTTCAAGTGAGATGGCTTAGCCGGTCGGGCCGAGACCGGACTCTGTGTGAAAATGACACGGTGGTAATTATAAAACTATGATGTTGTAATATCTCACTTGGGATGGCTTAGTCGGTCGGGCCGAGACTAGAATCTGTGTGAAAACGACATGGTGGTATATTAAAATTGTGGCACTTGGCTTTAAAAGAACTACTATCCAAAAGATGGAAAAACTGGATAAGAAAACATGGTGACTCTTGTTTGTGTTTCCCCTATTTCTGTGACTTGTTATTTGATGTCTCTAATTGTATTATTACATATTTTATGTTTATTCTATCTAGGGTAGAGTTTGTTCATACATACTAGTACTATTCAATGGTACTAACGTCCTTTTTGCCGTGGGCGCTAACTCTTCTTATGGATGTAGGTGGCTCTGTGGCTGGTAGCACCAATCGTCGATAGTGGTGCCTACTTTTCTCCTCCTTACAGCAGTTTTGGTGAGCCCATTTCCTCCCGGGGCCATGTATAAAAAAATGTGTTTCTCTCTTTGCGTATATGTTCCATTTTGAGGTATAGTCAGGGCCTTGTCGCCAGCGCAACTATGTTCATCTTCTTTATCTTAGAGGCTCCGTAGACACTCATGTGACTCATGTGTGTTTTGGGTAATTGTTGGGATAACTTGTAGCCGTAATTCCATCTCGTAAAGGTTATAATTAGCATGTATGTTTTGGATAACCTAATTGTTGATATCGATATATAACAAAGAATGGATTAATATCACGAACGTGCGCTTTTGATTCATTTCCTGCTAACTCATTAAACAACGTTATACTAAAATATGGGGGAGTAAATGAGTCGGGTAGGAAAGGCTAAACAGGCTTTCTTGACTGGGTTCACTCGGTTAAACGCCGGTCGCGTCCCCCAGGGTCGGGGCATGAAAAACTTAGTATCAGAGCCTAAAGTTTTAAAGTGTCCTAGGATGTCTCGAAGTCGTGTCTAGTAGAGCCCTTCTTATCGGTGTGTGTCGACCACAACTATTATTAGGGGGATGCTTGGACATTAAGGAATAATACTGGTGATGACCCAAACGGTCATCCGGCGCTAATCTAGCTAAATCTGCATTCCGAGGCTCTGAAAGCCTCCACTAATCTCATCTCGATATGCGTGCACAGCCCGGGCGTGTAGCCGGGATGCTTCTATGTGAAAACTTGATGAAAAACTGAAATTCTAATAATTAATTTATTAAAGTTGACTTTGGTCAACATTTTTGGTAAGCGGACCCGTACCCGTGATTTGACGGTCCCGGAGGGTCCGTAGGAAAATATGGGACTTGGGCGTGTGCCCGGAATCAAATTCCAGGGTCCCAAGGCCGAGAAATGAATTTTTAAAGCAAATTGTTTTCTGAAAAATAGTAAGGTTTTTGAAAATGATAATTAATGTGAAAGCTTTATTACCGTGCCCGTATTATGGTTCCGGAGCCCAGGACAGGTTAAATATGATTATTATGTGTCGCCTGTAAAGTTTGGTGTTATTTCGAGTAGTGTAGGTCGGTTCGGCGCATTGAAACCGAATATTAAAACTTGAAATTTCTAAGTTTGATTCTAGGGGTTTTGAGGGGTGATTTTGAGTTTTAATGCTGTTTTGAGGGTTCCGAAGGCTCGAGCGAGTCCGTAATAGGATTTAGGACTTGTTGGTATTATTGCACGGGGGCTCAGGTGGGCCCAGGGGCCTCCCGTACAACAATCGGGGCCAAAAACCAGCAGCTTCAGTTTCTGGTGCACCAGATATGGTGTGACCGCAGGTGCGGTTGCCCAGGTCACAGGTGCGATACCGCCCCTGCGGTCAAACCATCGCAGGTGCGACCCAGGGGAAGGCTGGCCAATTTCCGCAGGAGCGGACTCTCTCTCGCAGGCGCGACCTTGCAGGCGCGAGGTTTGTCCGCAGGCACGGACCCGCTGGTGCGGGAATCCCTTCGCAGGTGCGGTCCTAGGCTCCCTTGGCCTTCATCGCAGGTGCGACCATTTGGCCGCAGGTGCGGTCCAATGACCGCAGGTGCGAGAATCACTTAAAGGAGTGATTCATTTAATAGGGGTTTCTTCTTCTTTTCACCATTTTCTTCCTCACCATAGGCGATTTTGAGAGCTTCCAAGAGGGTGTTTGGCCTAGTTTCTAAGAGGTAAGTATTTTTCAATTAAATGTTAGTTTATTACACCCAAACCTAGGTAGATTAACATCTAATTAGTGGAATTAAAGGGATTACAGTTGAAATCTAGGGTTTATGAATTTAGGGGAATTTCACCACTTTTTCACCATGAAATCTTATGAAATTTATATAAAATGATCCTTAGGCTACGGATGAGTGTTTTCTTCGAAACTTTCTGGAATTCGAGCATGTGGGCCCGGGGGTGTATTTTGGGATTTCTTCAAGAATTGTAAATTAGCCTAATTAGTAGTATAATTTCATACTTTTGAATGTATATTGATGTATTTAAATAATATTTGGTTAGTTCCGAGTCCCTGGGCGAACAGTTTGGAGTTTCGGGCACTTTCTTGACCCGAGGAGTAGGTTCTACGCGAGGTGAGTCTCTTTTCCAACCTTGTAAGAGAGAATTGTCCCCATAGGTAATTGTGATTGACTGAATGTCCTTATTTGCGGGGGCTACGTACGCACCAAGTGACGAGAGTCCGTGCGTAGCAACTATTATGCTATGTTGGGTAGTTTTAGGATTCACAAGCATGCTTTTACGTGTCTTGCCTGTATACTTTCATGTACCTTCGGTTGGTTGGTATCCCTGAAGTTGATATGGAAATAATAGCGGGTATTTTGTAAATTTAAATGTTGATTCTATATTTCCAATCATGCACCAGAATTTCTCTTAAGGCTTTCCTAATGATTATGTGTATTTTACGAGCACCCGAGTTACAGGTATGATTCGTGTGCGGGGTGGCCTTATATTATGTTAACCGCGTCACATGATCGATTCGTGAGCGGAGTAATAGATGCATCTATTGTTCGGGCCGTCGACCCTCGGCAGTGCACATTTAATTTATTTCGACGCTTCGGTCGTATGCTTCGGCATATTACATGCTATTTATCTGTCTGAGAGCTTTTATCATAAATTATCCTTATTTAAATTGTTTGGTCTGGAAGGAAACTTGAGGATTCTATTTAATATTGTTGTCTGATATTGGAAGGGAGATTTTACTGGTATACTTTACTGCTCCATGTCTACCCGTTTTCCATAATTATTTGCTCCTGTTTAATCTTGTTGCAATATATTATTATTATTGACCTAGTGAGTAATACGTCTACTTCTCGTCACTACCTTTCGAGTTTAGACGGGATACTCACTGGGTACATATTCAAATATA
The DNA here is from genome assembly GCA_005239495.1 of Nicotiana undulata. Lineage (NCBI taxonomy): Eukaryota > Viridiplantae > Streptophyta > Magnoliopsida > Solanales > Solanaceae > Nicotiana > Nicotiana undulata. The sequence goes on along the minus strand of ML297008.1, from coordinate 52,860 downwards.
TGTACTCATGCTACTCTTCTGTACTTAATTGTACAGGTTCTGAGGCAGCTGCATCCGGTCACTATTCCGGTGGTCATCGTTGAGAGTTTCTATTCAGCTGACTACACGGTGAGGTGCTTCCCTTGGCGATCTCGGTAGCACTGTGGAGTCCTCTGCTTATAGTTTTGGGATATTATTGTCTATTACCTTTCAGACAGTAGTGCATTTATTAGTAGCATTTTGTAGATTTTCCCAGTCGCCTGTTGACTTGTGACACTAGGTTCTGGCAAACTTTATAGTTTTTGTCTGGTATTTTGCGGAGTTGTATGTGCTGGCAATACCTTTGAATTACATAATCTCACGTGCTTACATTTAAATGTTGTTTTTAATGAATTTCTTACCTTAAAACCCCGAAAGAGACTTTAATCGCTTAAACATGTAAAGTAACCTCACTAGTAGATAGGTGTTGGCTAGACTAACCCCGGTGTTGGGCGCCATCACGACCGCAGCAGAATTTGGGTCGTGACAACATGGTATCAGAGCGCCAGGTTCACGTAGGTCTCACAAGTCACAAACAAACCTAGTAGAGTCTTGTGGATCGATACAGAGACATCTGTATTTATCTTCAAGAGGCTATAGGGTGTTACGAAACCTATCTTTATTTCTATTCTATCGTGCAGTCAACCGTTACTAAGTTTCATTCTTCTATTCTCTCATAGATGGTGAGGACTCGTGCAGCTGTTATCCCTGACCCGGGAGATGCCTCTACCCCCGCCGTCTGAGGTAGAGGTCGGGGGAGGGCATCGGCCCGATGTGGGGGACGAGGGCATCCCATAGTTGCTCCGATTGTTCCCCCAAAGGATCCAGTTATTGAGCAGCAGGATGAGGTGCCCCCAGCAGATCCTGGCCCAGTAGATTTTATGACTGCCCCAGGCTTTCCGGAGGTCATGGACTGTATGATGCGGTTCACGGATACTATGACTCAGGCTGGATTATTTCCAGCGGATCCTGCCACCTCTCAGGAAGAAGGGGGAGTTCAGACCCCTACTGCTCAGGCCGCAGGTCATGCAGCGGTGGTATATCAGACTACGGACACATTTTCGGTGGGTGGGGCACAGCCAACAGCCCCTGAGCTCAGACCGGCTGTGGACGGCGATTAGCAGAAGCTACTTGGAAGATGGACCCGATTGCACCCTCCGAACTTTGGAGGTGAGAGGGGTGCTCAGGAATTCATGTATAGGTGCAGGGACAGACTGCACAACATGAGGATTCTAGAGTCCCATGGGGTTGATTTCACCATTTTCCAGCTTGAAGGTAGAGCCCGCAGATTGTGGAAATCTTACATCCTTGGTAGGCTAGCAGGTTCACCTCCGATCACTTGGGAGCAGTTTACTCAGCTATTCTTGGACAGGTATATTCCACCCTCGGAGAGGGAAGAGCGGCGTTATCAGTTTGAGCAGCTGGAGCAGGGCCAGATGTCTGTGACCGACTACGAGGCCAGATTTTCGGAGTTGTCCCGCCATGCCCTCGTGATTCTTCTTACTGATGCTGAGAGGGTACGGAGGTTCGTAGCAGGGTTACATTCTGGTATTAGGGCCAACATGGCCCGAGAGGTGGAGATGGGTACTCCTTATCAGCTCGGGGTTGAGATAGCTCGCCGGATTAAGGGTTACAGGTATAGGAGCAGGGAGGAGAGTCAGCAAGACAAGAGAGCTAGATTTTCCGGGACTTCAGAGGTACCCCAGCTAGGGGTAGAGGTCAGTTTGGCAAAGGTTAGCCCAGCAGGCCTCCATTCAGCTCCACCAGCACCTTCTCGTGGTGCTCCAACGAGACCATACTTCAGTGCCATGCCGGAGATTTCTTACCGCCCTCCAGCCATTGAGGGTTCCTCAGGCGGGTATTCAGGTCATCAGGGTCCTCCTAGCTCCTATTTCAGTGCTATGCCAGAGGTTTCCCATCGTTCCCCAGCTATTCAGGGTCCTCCTTCTTCAGGGCAGCAAGGTATGCCTCCAGTGAAATGCTTCGAGTTTGGGGATTCAATTCATATGAGAAGGGCTTGCCCCAGACTTCGGGGTAAGGCCGTCCAGCAGAGTTATCAGCCTATATACTCAGCACAGGCGCCCCGTCCAGTTAGAGGTGGAGGGCAGACGGGTAGAGGTTGTTCTAGAGGTGGAGGCCAGACAAGAGGAGCTCAGCCAGCTCCTATTCCGTCTAACGGGGGTCAGTCTTCAATTACTCCAGCCAGATTTTATGCTATACCAGCCCGAGTAGATGTAGTGGCCTCAGATGCCGTGATCACAAGTATTATTTCAGTATGTGGTAGAGAGGCATCAGTACTATTTTATCTAGGATCTAGCTATTCATATGTGTCAGCCTTATTTTCTTGCTTTCTGGATGCTCCTCGTGAGTCTTTGGCTTCTCCTATATATGTATCCACCCTCGTGGGTGATTCTGTAGTGCTATACCGGGTCTACCGGTCTTGGGTGATCTTATTTTGTGGGCACGAGACTAGAGCGGACCTTCTATTGCTCGACATGGTTGACTTTGAGATTATCCTAGTGATGGATTGGCTATCTCCTCACCATTCCATCTTGGATTACCACGCCAAGATGGTTACATTGTCCATGCCCGAGTTGCCCAGACTGGAGTGGAGAGGTTCCTCAGTCAGCGCAGCCAGCAGAGTTATTTCTTTCCTGAAGGCTCGACATATGGTCGAGAAGGGTTGTTTGGCATATCTTACTTATGTGCGGGACACCACCGCCGAGTCTCTTACTATTGATTCAGTGCCCGTGGTTCGAGAGTTTGCAGATATATTCCCTTCAGATCTTCCAGGCATGCCTCCGGATCGTGATATTGATTTTTGCATTGACTTAGCTCCAAATACCCAGCCTATTTCCATTCCCCCGTATCGTATGGATCCTAAGGAGTTGAAGGAGTTCAAGGAGCATCTTGAGGAATTGTTGGCTAAGGGGTTCATCAGGCCGAGTGTATCGCCATGGGGTGCTCCGGTTCTATTCGTGAAGAAGAAAGATGGGTCAATACGGATGTGCATTGATTACCGCCAGTTGAACAAAGTCACCATCAAGAACAAGTATCCATTTCCGTGCATTGATGATTTATTCGACCAGTTGCAGGGTGCCAAGGTGTTTTCTAAGATTGATTTTGAGATCGAGGTACCACCGGTTGAAGATTCGGGCTTCTGATGTCCCGAAAATAGCTTTTCGTACGAGATATGGCCACTATGAGTTCTTGGTGATGTTCTTTGGCTTGACCAATGCCTCTGCTGCATTTAAGGACTTGATGAATAGGGTGTTCAGGCCGTACATTGATTCCTTTGTCATCGTCTTCATTGATGACATTCTGGTTTATTCACGTAGCCTGGGAGAGCACGAGAAGCATTTGAGAGTTGTGCTCCTGACCTTGCGAGAACAGAAGCTATATGCTAAGTTCTCCAAGTGTGAGTTTTGGTTAGATTCTGTGGCATTCTTGGGTCATGTTGTATCCAGAGAGGGTATTAAGGTTGATCCTAAGAAGATTGAGGTGGTTCAGAGTTGGCCACGTCCTACTTCAGCTACTGAGATCAGGAGTTTCTTGGGTCTAGCAGGCTATTACCGACGATTTGTGGAGGGCTTTTCATCCATTGCAACCCCACTGAACATATTGACTCACAAGAATGCCTCATTTCAGTGGTCTGACGAGCGTGAGGCGAGCTTTCAGAATCTCAAGACGGCTTTGACTTCAGCACCGATTTTGGTATTACCCTCAGGTTCTGGGATGTATACAGTGTATTGCGATGCTTCACGCGTTGGTTTGGGGTGTGTGTTGATGAAGGAAGGGAGAGTTATTGCCTATGCTTCGCGCCAGCTGAAGGTTCATGAGAAGAATTATCCAATGCGCGATCTAGAGTTGGCAGCGATTGTTCATGCTCTTAAGATTTGGAGGCATTATTTATATGGGGTGTCTTGTGAGGTTTATACATATCACCGCAGCTTGCAACACCTTTTCAAGTAGAGGGATGTTAACTTGAGGCAGCGCAAGTGGCTTGAGTTGCTGAAAGATTATGACATCACCATATTTTATCATTCGGGCAAGGCGAACGTGGTAGCATATGCCTTGAGTAGGAAGGCAGAGAGTATGGGTAGTTTGGCTAACATTGCAGCTGAGGAGAGGCCTCTAGCCTTGGACATTCAGTCTTTGGCTAACCGTCTGGTGAGAATAGATCTTCGGAGCCTCGTCGGATTCTAGCACATGTGGTTGCTCAGTCTTCATTATTATGGGAGATTAAGGCTCGGTAGTATGACGATCCACGCTTGGTTCATCTCCGGGATACAGTGGTTCAGGGTGGTGCCAAGGAGATTACTATTGGCGAGGATGGTGTTCTAAAGCTCCAAGGTCGTTTGTGCGTGCCCAATGTTGATGGCTTGAGGCAGAGGATACTTGAGGAGGCACACAGTTTGCAGTATTCTGTCCACCCGGGTGCTACTAAGATGTACCGTGATTTGAGGAAGCATTACTAGTGGAGGCGGATGAAGAGAGACATCGTGGAGTTCGTGGCTAGGTGCCTTAATTGTCAGCAGGTGAAGTATGAGCACCAGAGGATGGGTGGCCTACTTCAATATATGCCAATTCCTGAGTGGAAGTGGGAGCGCATTAACATGGACTTCGTAGTTAGGTTACCTTAGACTTTACAGAAGGTTGACGCGGTTTGGGTCATTGTGGATACGTTGACCAAATTGACGCATTTCATTCCGGTGGCTACTACTTATACATCTGAGAGGCTAGCCCAAATCTATATTCGGGAGATAGTCCGGTTGCATGGTGTACCGGTGTCCATTATATCAGATTGAGGTCCTTAGTTCACCTCGCACTTCTGGAAAGCTTTGCACCGAGAGATGGGCACTCAGATAGATCTCAGCACAGCTTTTCACCCTCAGACCGACAGTCATTCGGAGCGTACACTTCAGATATTGGAGGACATTCTCAAGGCATGTGTGATTGACTTCGGAGGTCAGTGGGACCAGTTCTTGCTTTTGGCCGAGTTTGCTTATAATAACAGTTATCAGGCCAGCATTGAGATGGCTCCATTTGAGGCTTTGTATGGTCGGCAATGTCGTTCTCCCATCAGGTGGTTTGAGCCTGGCGAGGCTAGGTTATATGGCACGGATCTGGTGAGATATGCCTTAGAGAAGGTGAAGTTGATTCAGGAGAGGATCGGCACAGCACAGTCCAGACAGAAGAGCTATGCGGATCAAGGGGCTCGTTATGTATCATTTATGGAGGGGGACAAGCTTCTTTTGAAGGTATCGCCTATGAAAGGCATTATGAGGTTTGAGAAGAAGGGCAAGCTGAGTCCGAGGTTTATAGCTCCTTTCAAGGTGTTGGGGCGGGTAGGAGAGGTTGCTTATGAGCTTGCCTTGCCTCCCCACTTAACTGGAGTTCATCCGGTCTTCCATGTGTCCATGCTCTGGAGGTATCACCCCGACTTCTCTCACGTGGTGGATTTCAGCACTATTCAGTTTGATGAGAGATTGGGCTACGAGGAGGAGCCAGGTACTATCATTGATAGACGGGATCGCCAGTTGAGATCTAAGAGAGTTTTTGTAGTGAAGGTCCAGTGCTGGGGCCAGCTAGTTGAGTAGGTGACGTGGGAGTCCGAGGAGGACATGCGGAGCCGCTATTCCCATCTTTTCCTAGACTCAGGTACATATCTATGTCCGTTCTAGGACGAACGTTTGTTTAAGAGGTGGAGATTGTGATGACCCAAACGGCCATCCGGTGCTAATCTAGCTAAATCGGCATTTCGAGGCTCTGAAAGCCTTTGCTAATCTCACCTCGATATGTGTGCGCAGCCCGGGCGTGTAGTCGGGAAGCTTTTATGTGAAAACTTGATGAAAAACTAAAATTCTAATAATTAATTGATTAAAGTTGACTTTGGTCAACATTTTTGGTAAGCGGACCCGTACCCGTGATTTGACGATCCCGGAGGGTCCGTAGGAAAATATGGTACTTGGGCGTGTGCCCGGAATCAAATTCCGGGGTCCCAAGGCCGAGAAATGAATTTTAAAAAAAATTGTTTTCTGAAAAATAGTAAGGTTTTTGAAAATGATAATTAATGTGAAAGCTTTGTTACCAGGCCCGTATTATGGTTCCGGAGCCCGGGACATTTAAATATGATTATTGTGTGTTGCTTGTAAAGTTTGGTGTTATTTCGAGTAGTGTAGGTCGGTTCGGCGCATTGAAACCGAATTTTAAAACTTGAAATTTCTAAGTTTGATTCTAGGGGTTTTGAGGGGTGATTTTGAGTTTTAACGCTGTTTTGAGGGTTCCGAAGGGTCGAGAGAGTCCGTAATAGGATTTAGGACTTGTTGGTATTATTTCACAGGAGCTCAGGTGGGCCTAGGGGCCTCCCGGACCCCAATCAGGGCAAAAAACCAGCAGCTTCAGCTGCTGGTGCACCAGATCTTATGTGACCGCAGGTGCGGTTGCCCAGGTCGCAGGTGCGATACCGCCCCTGTGGTCAAACCATCGCAGGTGCGACCTAAGGGAAGGCTGGCCAATTTCCGCAGGAGCGGACTCTCTCTCGCAGGCGCGACGTCGCAGGTGCGAGGCTTGTCCGCAGGCGCGAACCCGCTGGTGCGGGAATCCCTTCGCAGGTGCGGTCCCAGGCCCCCTTGGCCTTCATCGCAGGTGCGACCATTTGGCCGCAGGTGCGGTCCAAAGACTGCAGGTGCGAGAATCACTTAAAGGAGTGATTCATTTAATACGGTTTTCTTCTTCTTTTCACCATTTTCTTCCCCACCATAGGCGATTTTGAGAGCTTCCAAGAGGGTGTTCGGCCTAGTTGCTAAGAGGTAAGTATTTTTCAATTAAATGTTAGTTTATTACACCCAAACCTAGGTAGATTAACATCTAATTAGTGGAATTAAAGGGGTTAGAGTGGAAACCTATAGTTTATGAATTTAGGGGAATTTCACCACTTTTTCACCATGAAATCTTATGAAATTTACATAAAAATGATCCTCAGGCTATGGGTGAGTGTTTTCTTCGAAAATTTCCGGAATCCGAGCATGTGGGTCCGGGGGTGTATTTTGGGATTTCTTCAAGAATGGTGAATTAGCCTAATTAGTAGTAGAATTCCATAATTTTGAATGTATATTGATGTATTTAAATAATATTTGGTTAGTTCCGAGTCCTTGGGCGACGAGTTTGGAGTTTCGGGCACTTTCTTGACCCGAGGAGTAGGTTCTACGCGAGGTGAGTCTCCTTTCCAACCTTGTAAGAGGGAATTGTCCCCATAGGTAATTGTGATTGACTGAATGTCCTTATTTGCGGGGGCTACGTACGCACCAAGTGACGAGAGTCCGTGCGTAGCAACTATTATGCTATGTTGGGTAGTTTTAGGATTCACAAGCATGTTTTTACGTGTCTTGCCTGTATACTTTCATGTACCTTCGGTTGGTTGGTATCCCTGAAGTTGATATGGAAATAATAGCGGGTATTTTGTAAATTTAAATGTTGATTCTATATTTCCAATCATACACTGGAATTTCTCTTAAGGCTTTCCTAATGATTATGTGTATGTTACGAGCACCCGAGTCACAGGTATGATTCGTGAGCGGGGTAGCCTTATGTTATGTTAACCGCGTCACATGATCGATTCGTGAGCGGAGTAATAGATGCATCTCTGGTTCTGGCCGTCGTCCCTTGACATTGCACATTTAAATTATTGCTACGCTTCAGTCGTACGCTTCAGCATATTACATGCTATTTATCTGTCTTAGAGCTTTTATTATCAATTATCCTTATTTAAATTGTTTGGTCTGGAAGGAAATTCGAGGATTCTATTTACTATTGTTGTCTGATATTGAAAGGGAGATTTTACTGGTATACTTGACTGCTCCATGTCTACCCATTTTCCATAATTATTTTCTCCTGTTTAATCTTGTTGCAATATATTATTATTATTGACCTAGTGAGTAATACGTCTACTTCTCGTCACTACCTTTCGAGTTTAGACGGGATACTCACTGTGTACATATTTAAATATATGTACTCATGCTACTCTTCTGTACTTTATTGTACAGGTTCTGAGGTAGCTGCATCCGGTCACTATTTCGGTGGTCATCGTTGAGAGTTTCTATTCGGCTGACTAAATGGTGAGCTGCTTCCCTTGGCGATCTCGGCAGCACTGTGGAGTCCTCTACTTATAGTTTTGGGATATTATTGTCTATTACCTTTCAGACAGTAGTGCATTTATTAGTAGTATTTTGTAGATTTTCCCAGTCGCCTGTTGACTTGTGACACTAGGTTCTGGCACACTTTATAGTTTTTGTCTTGTATCTTGCGGAGTTGTATGTGCTGGCAATACCTTTGAATTACATAATCTCACGTGCTTACGTTTAAATGTTGTTTTAAATGAATTTCTTACCTTAAAAACCCGAAAGAGATTTTAATCACTTAAACATGTAAAGTAACCTCACTAGTAGATAGGTATTGGCTTGCCTGACCCCAGTGTTGGGCGCCATCACGACCGCAACGGAATTTGGCTCGTGACAATACCCTTCATTGTTATTCTATATAGTGCGATGGAGTGAAAAGTGAGATTGTTTCTCTCTAACTCGTGCATTATTTTAACTTTCAGTAAATAACACCCAAGAAGAAGGTGCGACTCGGCTAAAAGGCCAATGCCACCACTGGAGTGGCCATTGATTCCCAATTGAATGATATGGGTGAGGATAATTCCCCGACTATGAATTTTCCTGACTCCTCCGCTCCATACCGGACCATCCTAATTCCTACTTTAGCGGAGGGTGCCACAATCCCTCCCGCTGATACTCCTAATCCTCTTCCAGCTCCAGATTCCGGTCTCGATATTTTTTATGGGGACCTTAAGGGAGTTATTCAGATGCTGACGCACTTGGTGGCTTCTCAGGCCCAGAGGTCAAACATTGTCCTCACCTCCTCTAGCAAGCAAGGAGACTCTTCCAAATCTAGGGTTAACAGGTTCCTTCAGTTAGCCCCTCCAGAGTTCACAAGTACCGACCCTAAGGCTGATCCTCAGGATTTCATTGATGAGATGCACAAGACCCTCCGAGTTATGCGTGCTACTGAAACAGAGGGAGTAGAGCTGACCTCCTATCGTCTGAAAGGGGCGGCATATTCTTGGTTTGAGATGTGGGAGGATTCCTGTGAGGAAGGGAGCCCTTCGGCGAGGTGGAGTGAGTTTGCAGACGCCTTCATAGACCATTTCTTGCACGCCGAGACTAGGTCAGCTCATTCTTCAGAGTTTGAGGTCCTCAAACAAGGTGGTAGAAGTGTGTGGGGGTATTAGATGGAGTTTGTGCGCCTTTCCAAATATGTTGTCCATATGATGCCGACTATGGAGGCTTGAGTTCGTCGGTTTGTGCAAGGCCTTGGTCCCTTGGTTATAAATGAAGCTGCCACAGCTGCCCTATATTCTGACATGAATTATGGGAATATTGTGGTGTTCACCCAGGCTATAGAGGCTCGAAAGTTGAAGCTAAAGAGGGATCACGAAGGTGGTAGTAGGGCCCGGTCAGCGGTCAACCTTGGGGGTTCATTCGGAGGTGGGAGATCAGCTCCTCGGGAAGGGTCATCAGAGCCATCCCAGTTGTATGTTTAGTCTTCAGCCAGTGCCCCACCATCAGGGCATCATTATCAGCAGGGAGGCCGCTTTGGACCCAATCAGGGCAAAAGGAGGTCCCACCGGCTGGGTCGATCAGGAGGGAGATTCCAATAGAAGCGGAGGCCCACATGCCCTAGGTGTAGGAGGCCATGTTACTTGGACATGCCAGTATGTTACGGATGTGGGATGTAAGGCCATATTTAGAGAGAATGTCGTGCGTCCAGCTAAGGCACAGGTAGGGGCACCGCCCAACCATCCATTTCTTCAGCTGCTACATCCTCAGCACACCTTCCAGCCCGAGGCCCTCCAGCACCAGCAGGGCGTGGTGCAGCTAGGGGTGGTGTACGAGGCCAGGGAGGACCTAGCCGGTTCTATGCCCTACGTGGTCGTCAGAGTGCAGAGGCTTCTCCAAATGTCATCACAGGTATTTTGACTGTTCAATCCCATGATGTGTATGCCCTTATTGATCCCGGATCTTCTTTATCCTATGTCACTCCTTATGTTGCTTCAAGGTTTGGGGTAGAACAAGAACAGCTTCACGTGTCGTTCTTAGTATCTACTCCAGTTGGTGAATCTATTACGCTCGCATGGGTCTATAGGGATTGTGTTGTCACGGTGCGTGATCGGGATACCACGGCCAATCTTATTGAACTAGGAATGGTTGATTTTGATGTAATAATGGGAATGGATTGGCTTTATTCATGCTTTGCGAAACTCGACTGTCAGACTAGAATTATGAGGCTTGAGTTTCCTAAAGTGTCAGATGTTGAGTGGGAGGGGAATAATATTATGCCGAGGGGTAGGTTTATTTCCTACCTTAAGGCCTAAAAGATGATCAAACAGGGGTGTATCTATGATTTGGTCCGAGTTGCGAACACCACCTTTGAGTTTCCTGCTCTCTAGTCCATGCTAATTGTGAATGAGTTCCTTGATGTCTTTCCGGATGAGCACCCCGGGATTCCTCCAGACATGGAGATTGATTTTGGGATTGATGTATTGCCGGGCACGCACCCGATATCTATTCCACCCTACAGGATGGCGCCACCGGAATTGAAGGAGTTAAAGGAGAAACTGAAGGATTTATTAGAGAAGAGTTTCATCCGACCAAGTGTGTTGCCTTTGGGCACTCCAGTTCTCTTTGTCAGGAAGAAAGATGGGTCGCTGCGAATGTGCATTGACTACCGACAACTCAACAAAATCACAATAAAAAACAAATACCCATTGCCTTGGATAGATGATTTGTTCGATCAATTGTAGGGTGCTAGGTTCTTCTCAAAAATGGATTTGCGGTCTGGGTATCATCAACTAAAGATAAGGGACCAGGATATTCCTAAAACAGCTTTCAGAACTCGATATGGGCACTTTGAATTTTTGGTAATGTCCTTTGGGCTTACCAACGCCCCAGCAGCTTTGTTGGACCTTATGAACTGGGTCTTCAAGCCATTTCTTGACTCTTTTGTGATAGTCTTCATTGATGATATCCTTGTATATTCGCGAAGTCGAGAAGATCATGCTAATCACCTTAGGGAAGTTCTGCAGACTCTTCATCAGCACCAATTATATGCAAAGTTCTCGAAATGCAAATTTTGACTTGAATCAGTTATTTTTTGGGCCATGCTGTCCCCAAGGGAAGGGATTCAGGTTGATCCCCATAAGATCGCAACAGTAAAGGATTGGCCTAGACCTACAACCCGATAGAAATAAGTAGTTTCCTAGGTTTAGCTGGATATAATAGGGGGTTTGTGAAAGGATTCTCTACTCTCGCCTCCCCATTGACAAAACTGACTCGGAAAGCGGTAAAGTTCATGTGGTCCGATGCTTGCGAATGGAGTTTTCAGAAGTTGAAATCAAGATTGACTCCCGCGCCAGTGTTGACCTTGCCAGAGGGTACAGGGGGGTTTGTGGTGTATTGCGATGCTTCAAGGGTTGGTCTTGGGTGTGAATTAAGGTTATAGCATATGCTTCAAGGAAGCTTAAGAACCACGAAAAGAATTATCCGACTCTTGATTTGGAGCTTGTAGCGATTATTTTTGCAATAAAGATCTAGCGGCATTATCTGTATGGGGTTCATGTGGACGTGTTCACGGACCACAAGAGTCTTCAATATATATTCAAACAGAAGGAATTAAACTTGAGGCAAAGAAGATGGCTGGAGTTACTCCAAGATTAAGACATAGATATCTTATATCATCAAGGGAAAGCTAATGTGGTGGCGGATGCTCTTAGTCGGAAATCTATGGGTAGCTTGGCTCACTTGAAAGAAGGTAAAAGGCCCTTGGCTCGAGAAGTTCACCAGTTGGCTAGTCTGGGAGTTTATCTTACGGCCTCGGTCGAAGGGGATGTTATAGTACGTAACAGAGCAGAATCATCGCTTGTGGTAGAAGTCAAGGAAAATCAATACAATGATCTAGTGTTGGCGCGGAGAAAAGAGAAAATTCTTAATCATAGGACCACAGATTTTTCGCTCGGCAAAGATGACGGTGTCTTACGATGCCAAGGACGATTATGTTTCCCAGATGTGGATGACCTTCGGGAGAGGATAATGGCAGAGGCTCATAATTCTAGATATTCTATACACCCCGGTTCTATAAAAATGTATCACGAACTCAAGGAAGTTTATTGGTGGAATAGTATGAAGAGGGGTGTGGCGGACTTTGTGGCAAAGTTTCCAAACTGTCAGCAAGTAAAGGTCGAACATCAAAGGCCCGGTGGGATGGCGCAGCTTATAGAAATACCAATATGGAAGTGGGAAATGATCAATATGGATTTTGTGGTAGGATTAACCCGTACTCCACGCAAGTTTGACTCAATTTGGGTAATAGTGGATCGGCTCACGAAGTCAGCACATTTCCTGCCTGTTAAGTCCACCGACACTGCAGAACAGTATGCTCAGTTGTATATCAAGGAAATAGTCAGGCTCCATGGCACTCCAGTTTCCATTATCTCGAATCCAGGGGCCCAATTCACAGCTAACTTTTGGAAGAAATTTCAGCAAGGTTTGGGGACACAGGTGAATCTCATCACAACTTTCCACCCGCAGATTGACGGACAGGCAGAGCGGACCATCCAAACGCTAGAGGACATATTGCGTGCTTGTGTGCTTGATTTTAAAGGTAGCTGGGATGATTATTTGCCACTTGTAGAGTTTTCTTATAACAAGAGCTTCCATGCCAATATCCAGATGGCACCCTTTGAGGCTTTGTACAGCAGAAGATGTAGGTCCCCGATTGGGTGGTTTGAGGTTGAAAAGACCAAACTATTGGGACCAAATCTCGTGCATCAAGCTATGGAGAAGGTTAGAATCATAAAGGAGTGGTTGAAAACTGCTCAGAGCCATCAGAAATCTTATTCGCACGTTCGTCGTAGGGATTTGGATTTCTAGAAGATAATTGGGTGTTCTTGAAGGTGTCTCCCACGAAAGGGGTCATGCGGTTCTGAAAGAAAGGGAAATTGAGTCCGAGGTATGTCGGGCCATATAGAATCATTCAAAGGATAGGACAGGTGGCATATAGGCTGGAGCTGCCCCCTAAAATGTCATTGGTGCACCCGGTGTTTCATGTGTACATGTTGAAGAAAGTGGTTGGAGACCCGTCTGCCATCGTGCCGGTTGAGAATGTTGACGTTAACAAAGATGCCGTATGAAGAAGTTCTTGTTTCTATTCTTGATAGACAGGTCCGTAAGTTGAGAAATAAGGAAAGCGCATCGGTAAAAGTATTATGGCAAAATCAACAAGCCGAGGAAGCTACTTGGGAAGCCGAGAATGAAATGAAAAAGAAGTACCCTCATTTGTTTGAATAAGTAAGGTAATAGTCTACGAAGTTGTCTTCTCTAAATAATTGCATTGCTTGTCAAATTGTGT
>ML297008.1:0-39191 GCA_005239495.1 Nicotiana undulata | reverse complement strand
CCCTCCCCCCCCCCCCCCCCCCTTCTTCCCTAGCCATCTGTCCTCTTGTCATACCTTAATTTGTATTGGTTTGTGTTTTATTGTGTTAACTGATTGTATGAGATTCGTTGGAATGTGTTTCGGGGGCTCTCTGACAGGTGGATAGGCCTAATTACAAAAGAAACTCTGGCAAAATATTCAGAAAAAAAAGTTGGGAGTTGGTTAAATTTGGGTTTGGCATATAGTGTATTCGAACCTTAGTGAATCCTTGATCCTCATTCGGGGACGATAGATCTTATGTGGGGAAGAATGTAAGGCCTCGGAAAACTTCACTATGTAATTTAACGTCTTGTGGTGTTAAGGTAGGTAATACATTGTACTTCCGGAGTTTTGAGTTGGACAATGCGCTGGGGAGTTGAAATTTTTCGTCGAAGCTAGACCAGGCTTTAGCTAGGCTATAGCCAGGCTGGACCAGGCTTTAGGCTGGCGAGGCCAGGCTTTAGGCAGGTGAGGCCAGGCTTTAGGCTGGCGAGGCCAGGCTAAAGCCAGGCCAGACCAGACGTTATCCAGGCGACGCTAGGCTAAAGCCAGGCCAGACTAGGTGTTAGCCACGTAATGCCAGGCTAAAGCCAGGACAGACCAGGCAACGGCAGGTCTGTAGCCCGGTCAGAAATCTTGGACTATCCATTTTCTAATTTTTAAACCTGACCCTAGACCCATATATCCCAGCACGAATTTCTTCCAATAGTTTTGATGCTTCCTTTGCACCAACGCACCTTAATAACCCCAAATTAGGAGTCCTCCTATACCGGGTTCCTCCGCTGTGAAAGAAATTGTTAGACAATCTCTGAAGTGTGCGCTTCTGAGTGGCGTTTGCAAGCTCTGTTTATTCTCCTTTTGCCAAATACTCCTTGATGTCATGAAACCAAGGGTTTCTATCTGCTTCTTCCTCAACATGGGCATAGTAGGCCGGCTGACTGTGAATTTTCACTGGAATGGGGTCGATGAAAATTTCATCTGGATGCTGAATCATAGATGACAATGTAGCCAGAGCATCGGGGAATGCATTCTGGATTCTGGGGACATGCTGGAACTCTATCTTTGTGAACCTCTTTCTCAACTCCTGAACGTGATGTAGATAGGGTAGTATTTTGGAATTTTTTGTTTCCCATTCCCCTTGTGCTTAATGTACCAATAAGTCTGAGTCACCAATCACTAACAGCTCCTTGACGTTCATGTTGTTGGCCATGTTGAGTCCTAAGATACAGGCCTCATATTCTTCCATGTTGTTGGTGCAAGGAAACCTGAGTTTGGCGGATGCTGGATAATGCTGACCTATTTCCGATATTAAGACTTCTCCGATACCGACTCCTTTGAAGTTTGCTGCTCCATCAAAGAACATCCTCCAACCGTCGTAGGATTCTGCAATGTCTTCTCCTACGAATGATACTTCTTCATCAGGAAAATACGTTTTCAGGGGTTCATATTCTCCGTCCACTGGATTATCAGCAAGATGGTCTGCTAATGCCTGTCCCTAGATCGTTTTTTGTGTCACATAAATGATGTCAAACTCACTCAATAGGATTTGCCACTTGGCTAGCTTGCCAGTGGGCATGGGTTTCTGAAAGATGTATTTAAATTGTTCCATCCTATCGCGCCCCCTTTTTTCCTCGCACGGGTTAGGTACGCGAAGATCGGGTTTCATGACATTCTGGACAACTCCTTAAAGAAAAAGGTTTAAGGAAGAGTCTCCACCTAACGATTTTACGGTGCGTTAGGGCACCTAGAATAATTAACTCATAAACTAGTTTGCATTACCAGAGATTGGGTAAGGGCTTGAAATTATCCCAAAGGGAAGGTATTAGGCACCCCTCGAGATCAACAACTGTGGGTCCCAGCCAAGTAATTTTGTGAGTTTGGACAGTAAACAGATAGCAAACAAGGTACATGTAATAGAGGATTTCAAGTAAATACTGAAATTACTAAAGAAATTTAAAGAATAACAAAGTAAAATCATTTTGAATAAAAATGTCCTAGGTTTTAAAGTAATATGGATCACATCAATGCAATACACGGTATGTCACTCATCGAAAAGGGGATACACGTGGTATTAGCGCACCGGTCATCATATTCATATTCTACCCTTCCCACCCCGCTAAGGTATTTAAAACGCGTGCGTTGATCACGAAGCTTATTGCGTGCTATTACCCGTCCCGTTTTTCTCATCATTTTAAGCTCATATTTTGGTAATTTAGAGTGAGGAAGAGGGGTCTTAGAGAGAGGAAGTGATCTCATCCATTGTCCTTCAATTCTTACCCAAACACCTTGAAGATTATCAAGGGTCTCCTTCCCAAGAGGTAAGCATCCATCACCCAAACTCTCAATTCCATAGTATAGCTATAATGGGTCATTGGGGAGGTAACTTATGATGGAAATAGTGGTCACCTTGCATGCATGTAATCAAATAATCCTAAATCATATAGGGGAAATAGGTTGGAGTAATCTTTCACTAAAAAAGTGACCATGCAACCTTTATGAACACATAATGTTTGATATAATGCTCAAGTGAGCTAGGGCTATAATTATTGTCCCAAATTTTGGGTTCAATTGTGCTACATTTTGAAATAGATTGAAGGTGCTAAAGGTTCCGGTTATTGTGGTAGAAATTAAGGGAAAACCCCAATTAAGGTATGTATGGCTAACTCTAATCTTCATAAAATGGACTCGTTGGTGCTCAAATATACGGCATGAGTCCCCTTGTTTGATTCTCTAAAGAACTGAAGGGTTCTATGTGTTAAGATGTGAAACTCTTGCTTCCATATTATTCTAAGTTACTACCATGTCATTATGCCATTTGAAAGTATGATTTGTGATTATCATGCTCTTCTTTTATTATGTGTGTGAATCCTTATACTTGTTGGTTCTAGTTGATATGAAAGATGAGTATACGAAACGGTTAAAGAGAGGAATGTAACATAAATGGTTAAATATGCCCAAGTGCCAAGAACTATATAATAAATTATGGGAAGAGATGTGAACTGAAGGATCAAATTGATATGGTTATGTCCCAGAGTGAGATGACTTAGCTGATCGGGTCGAGATTGGTTTCCATGTTGTACACATGGTGGTAATCGCATCGGAAATATGATATTGGTAATGTCTCACTGTTTCAAGTGAGATGGCTTAGTCGGTCGGGCCGAGACCAGACTCTGTGTGAAAACGACACGGTGGTAATTATAAAACTATGATGATGTAATGTCTCACTTGGGATGGCTTAGTCG
Source organism: Nicotiana undulata (assembly GCA_005239495.1). Lineage (NCBI taxonomy): Eukaryota > Viridiplantae > Streptophyta > Magnoliopsida > Solanales > Solanaceae > Nicotiana > Nicotiana undulata. Next base: position 35,931 of record ML297008.1, on the reverse strand, counting down.
GTCGGGCCGAGACCGGAATCTGTGTAAAAATGACACCGTGGTATATTAAAATTGTGGCACTTGGCTTTAAAAGAATTACTATCCAAAAGATGGCAAAACGGGATAAGAAAACATGGTGACTCTTGATTGTGTTTCCCCTATTTCTGTGACTTGTTATTTGATGTCTCTAATTGTATTATTACATGTTCTATGTTTATTCTATCTAGAGTAGAGTTTGTTCATACATACTAGTACTATTCAATAGTACTAACGTCCCTTTTACCGGGGGCGCTAACTCTTATTATGGATGTAGGTGGCTCTGTAGCTGGTAGCGTTGATCGTCGATAGTGGTGCCTACTTCTCCTCCTCCTTACAGCAGTTCTGGTGAGCCCCATTTCCTCCCGGAGCCATGTATAAAAAAATGTGTTGCTCTCTTTTGCGTTTGTGTTCTATTTTGAGGTATAGTCGGGGCCTTGTCGCTGGCGGAGCTATGTTCATCTTCTTCATATTAGAGGCTCCGTAGACACTCATGTGGGTCATGTATGTTTTGGGTAATTGTTGGGATAAACTTGTAACTGTAATTTCATCTCGTAAAGGTTATAATTAGCATGTATGTTTTGGATAACCTAATACTAAGTGTAACAAGTTATACTAAGTGTCACCCTCGCGAGTAAGGAATTTTGTTATCCTTGGTACAGAAGGATTTCCGCAAGGCGAGTAAGGGTCATCGATAATGTGAATAGACGCAAAAGATGGAGAGTTAGAATATCGATATGTAGATCATCGTAGCACTAAATCATGGTACTCCCCAAAAGGGGGGAATATGGAGTGATGTGGTATTAAGTAGAATTAAGTGGTTCTAGTAACTATGAATGGTAAAGAAGAATGCGATAAAACTGAGAAAGGGACGAGATTGCACTTATTCAAATCCTACAAATATTTTACGATTCCAGAACACTATGCGAGCACGACGACAAGGAGAGGACGTAAGGGTTCCTGCCTAGGATGTTATTGATAAATAAGGAGCCAGTGTGAGAGGTAAGTTAAGACAAAAGGAATAACCCAAAAAGATTACGTGGAATATTTATATTAGAATGGGCCAAAGAGTAATTAGCAGTTGACTTAGGAAGATCCTAGGTATGGCTAGACAAGTGGTTACAGAAGAATCAACAAACTGTGCAAGATAAACATAGTAAAACCAAATATAGTGAATTCAGCCTCGCAGTAATATCATTGTAATACTTGACATATATTCAGATAGGAGTCGGGGTAGTTTAAGGTACGGTATGAGTGCTACGGAAGTAAAAGAGAGTGCCATTGGGAAGACAATCAAAATATTAGTTCAGACGCAACCTTACAAGCACAATGGCATGGAGATAAGAAATTACGGATAATTATATGCGAGGAAGAACATCAAAATTTCCATCGGGTATACGATGTAATAAGCTCGCAACTTTACAAGGGTCGGAAGGTCTTCCCCTAAGTACTACAATGAAAGACTAGCTAAGGAAATAAGGAGGAAGGTTTCAATCTAAGCATAGTGACCTAAGAGGAAATTGTCTTGTGACAACAATCTCACAGCAACACTATATACACTCCATAAGAGAGTGGCACCTACCGTGGCTAATGAACGGGAAGTAAAATCAATAGTAATACTCGAGATCATATGAGTTGCACGAAAATTCCGGCATGCATGAGAACTAAGATAAGCTAAGTAGGCACGCAACAAGGAGGCAGAAAGACCAGCAAAAGTAATAGCTTGTGTTTAAAGAAAGTTGAGAATTAACGAAAGGAATTATTCGATCCATGGTCCAGCGTTAGTTAAGTTAGGAACACACTTAAGAGTTCGGAGTATTGTCCATGCAGCATATATGTTGACAATCATATAACCATAGAAGTTTCCGGTATAAGTTAAAATAAAGAATTGAGGCTGGGTCATAGACAAAGGATTGAACTGTTAGAAGATAGTATCATGGATATTCCATAGCGTCCATAAAGGGCTAAAGTAATAACTAATACCATAAGTCGCATATGGGAAGATAGCTTAATCCTATATAAAGGTTGATTATAGGGAAGAGGAAACTAAGGAGTTACATCAACTAAGTAATTCAGGAGTCTGATTATTGGACCCAAAAAGTTATAGACATCATGATTGAGAACATTGTAGAATCACTCTTAATATCAAAGGCACAAGAGAGATAGTACATCAACCATATTTTATAACGGCTCTACGATAAAGCTAGTTATAAGAATACCAGCCTTATAAGAAGTCAGTATGAAGCTCTCACCGGATTGTGTATACACTAGAGGTGCAAGTATTATAATAGAGCTTCAAGTTGTGAATATGATGTGGAAGGTGGTCATGAAAGAGATAGAATTTGTGATGCAAGATTTAAAGGTATGTAAGGTAAAAGTGAACAACGTACGAGATACTCTGATGAAGAAGGTTGAGAATAGTCCATACTTCAGATATAAGGCTGGAAGCGCTGGGATTCAGTATCCAGAAATGATAGCAGCATCATCAGTTGCATATCTTCCAGCCTATGGTTTATAGGTACCGAGAGATCTAGTTAAGAGAGTAAAGAAGAATTAGAGATGATGTGATGTCTCGCTTGATGTTCTAAAATAACACAAGGAAATCTATGGTGCAAGAAAGCTGAAGGAAGGTTGCGAGTAGTATAAATAGATATGTATAGGTCACAAGCTAAAGTATGGTAAAGTGACAAGGTTTAGGAAAACATGAGTAAGGATAAGAATGGTCGAGTGAGAAGGTGATGAGAATGCATAAGTCCTCAGGATTTAGTCCATGAAATCAAGAGAGCGTATGGTTTATCTAAGTTATAAAAAGCTCAGCATAGACTGAATGAACTCAAAGGTAAAATTGTGATAGATAAAAGATGACGTTTGGGCCTTCCATTCAGTAATGATTTGAAGAAAAAAAAGATATGGTATTCATGACTGGTACGGGATTAAAATACCCACATAAGGTGAATCGCATTGGAATGCTATGAAATATGATCATGGAAGTATAGTATCATATCGCCACAGGTAGATCGGGAAAATCACTTCAAATGTTCCACGATGCAACGTGAGCCCTAGTGGAAGTATTATATAGAAGGTCAAGTTGTTAATGGTAGATTATATATCAATATTGAGGTGAACACACAATGGATGCATAAAAGCTACAAAGTATAAGATGAGAATAGGCCATCATTCTTAAGATGAGCATTAATGAGGAAGACTTAAAGGACATAGGATTATACATATAGGATAAGCAACGAGAGTAACCTAGAGTTTCGTAGCAGACCTCAGTAACGATAAATCGAACTAAGAGTTATGGTACAGTATGACCTACCTACATGCAGTAAAATCATGCGAATGGATAATCGGGTCTATGAAATAAGATATAGGTACACCATACCAATAGACACCTAGAGGGACAGCTTTTCATAATTCTGTATATGTTCACAAAGTGAGGCCTAGAGATTGGACAAAAGATGGAGGAAAGAGGAAAGAAGAGTCGCATAGGTGCACTTAGAAAGTCAAAGTCGTACAGGCTGCATGATACAAGGTAGCAACAGTTACAAGATTAGAAGGATTCCGACCATGAGTCGTGGTATGAGAAAGAGGCCTAAAAGGGGGAATGCCCTAGCCTTTGGGATTCATTTACAGAACAGTTGACTAGATGGCAAGAGGAATACCAAATTATTCACAAGAGCAATGGGTTATGAGAATGATAAGTGCATCAGTCAACATTTGAGAACGAATGTTCCAAAGGGGGGAATGATGTTACACCCCAAATTTTAGTACGTGAAAGTATGCCATAAATAAATTCATGAAAGCTCGAAAATGCGATATTACATCCCGCATTGTTGTACATTAAAGTTTCATCGTAAGTTAATAGGCGTAAGTTAGGGAATGAGATTATTTTGAGATTATAAGTATTATGCTACTTCAAACAAGTAATGAGTAAATTCGTGAAAGTTGGAGGGTAACCAAATCGAAGAAAATGAATTTTTCTCGAAGTTTGACATTTTAGGATAAAATACGGTCCGAGTTAAAATATCTGGTATTCATGGACTAGTGACATACAAGGTACCACATGACCATGATAGTAAGGTGTTTAAGGTGTGTTATAAGTGAGTAGCATTTTAAATAATTTGAGATAATTCTTAATTATGTGGATAATCAGGTAATTATTAATTTTAGTGGAATATTAACAATTAATTAAGATGTTGGTAGTTAATTGGTTGGGAATGAGTAAGCATCAACGTGGAAGCAACATAAATCAACTAAGTTTCTCCTAATCATTCTTCAAGGTGGCAAGGACTAGTCATCCTAGTGGGCCCACACCTAAAGGTTAAAAAAGACCTCTCTTATTCACCAAAATGAATTGCTCGCCTCTACTAATTTAAGAGATTACTTATCTCATTTTTGGATGAAATATGTGATTAAGAATGCCTTTTCAAATTCACAAAGACAGAGAATGGAACATGATAGCTTCAACAAAGATGTAGATTTGAAATAGAAACGTAATAGCTTCAAATGTTTCATACGAAGGCTATTTAATTAATACTATAGCAACGTGGGATTTGCGATTCTAAAGGAGCACGGTTCAATCTTTCTTAAGAATATCATACGGGTCGTTCCCTATTTCGATCTCGTCGTTATGTGTTTCATCGAGATTGGCGTGTGTTAGAAGGATTGCCAAGAGAATCGGTTCAAGTATGTTAAGTCTCCCTTCCTTCATTTTGGCATGATTCAGTAACTATATGTGTTTGATAACGATACATAAAGAGAAATTCATATTCTGGAGTTTATGTACATATTCCTTGTCTCATAAGCTGCAGTATTCTCCCTTATCGGGACATCAAATTCAATTGAGTATTGTCTTCTTCCAATCAAGAGAGCAGAGGGTCTATATATATTCAATATTACAGTATTTTCACCACCATCGAGCTATAATCGGTAGGCAAGCCCCTACTGAGTAACCTTTTATCAGATGGTAAGTTATATACCAAGCCTACTGTGGTCGAGCACCTATGAGCGATCCTAGAATGGCCAAGATAAAGAGCCTAGTATGACCGAGCACCTATGAGCGAGCCTACTACGACAAAGAAGTTATATTTACTAATCCCTATAACGTCGTCCATCTGTTTTACTTACTATATTGAGAGAGTTGAGTTAGTATCAGCAGGTAAGCATTTCTTCAGATTATCTTTGACTCTCAATTACTTTCAGTTATTATATTATCAATTCAGTTTCATATTTCAGTTATTGTGTTGACTTACATGCTCGGTACATTATTTCATATTGATGTCCATTTTCCCGAGGACGCTGCATTTCATGCGTGCAGGTTCGTATAGACAGACGAGTACACCTCCTCAGTTGGTGTTGCTTGAGTTCAGCTTGATCGGTAAGCTACGTGTCCTTCGTATTTGCCATGTCTAGAGTTTTATGTACATCTTATGTATATATGTATATGTATATGTTATGGATAGGTCGGGCCCCTGTTTCGATCACAATACATCCATCAGTAGAGGCTTGTAGACATATCATGTCAGTTAGTGCAATATGTTGGGCTTGTAGGCCTTGTATGTGTATTTTGTTGTTTTGTAAGCTATACTAGTTATGACGGCCTTGTCGCCCTAGATTTATAGCTTCGATTTTATATTTTTGCTTCACAAATTGTCTTGCAATGTGGCCATGACCAAAGTATGACATTATTTGTTCAGAGTCCCTTGGTCGCAAGTTAGTGCATAAGGATAGGTAAGGCACCGAGTGCCGGTCTCTCCCCCCAGGTTCGGGTCGTGACAGAATCAAATTCATTCGTAAAAAGAATTGAAATATTTGAAGTAGCATAATCATATGTTGAAATCGAGAGAATCAATATAAGCTAAGAGTGAATTTAGCATAGAGTTACCCGGAACAATAATTGAGCACATATATTGTCATCACCCTTGCCTCTCTCATCGATATTCCTTTGTTATTACTAATCATTCGGGTATGCCCAGTTTCTTACAGCTGATAATCTTAGTTTATTTATAGTTAATAATAACATAAATCAAACGGTTGATTATCCTGGATTGTATTAATAGATTATTATTGAAACCAATCCCTGTGGAGATGATTTAATATTATACTATATTTGACTAGCGAGCCTAAGTTTATACGCTGATTTTGCGCTCGTCAAATTTTGGCGTCGTTGCCGGGGATTGGCGACTAATAGTGTTTAAATTAGTTTTTAGTGCTAATTCAGGAGCTACTTTATTTTATGTTCTTTCTTTACGCTCTTTTCATCTGTGTGCGGGCAACAGGTTAAGTTCAGCAGTGTATAACTCGATCCTCTTTAAAGGACCTGGTGCCATACGACCCAGAGTTAGAAAAACACTTGAGGCAGTTGAAAAGAGAGAAAAGGAGCAAGTGGATTGTTATTGGGTCAGCCCTCAACTAAGGATAAAATGGTAAACAATGAAGATATGGTGAACCTAGATGCCAAAGAGGCGGCTCAGCGACAGGAAGCACGGTTAGTGGCTGAAGTGGCCCGCAGAATTGTTGATGAAACAGTTTATGGAGATCGAAGACTCAATCCCAACCGAATTATTAAGGATGCCTTTGAAAATACAGGTCCTAGGCCTGGGAGATTATGTTAGACCGGTGTACAAACAACAATAGTCTTGTGTGAGGCCTTCATTGATCGATGCCAACAATTTTGAACTCAAACAGGGAGTCATCCAAACAATTAAGAATAACTGCATTTTCAGATGCAAACCCAATGAAGATCCCAACAACCATATGATGGAATTTTATGAAATAATGAACATATTCCGCTACAATGGAGCATCACATGATTCTATATACCTCATAGCATTCCCATTCTCGCTGAAGGATGATACAAAGCAGTGGATGGGAAGTTTTCCTACAGGGTCAATCCGTACGTGGGAGGAGATGACTACCAAGTTTTTGGAAAAATATTTCTCGGCTGCTAATAGGGGAAGGATGAGGAAGGAGATTCATAATTTCAGCCAAGGCGAAGGAGATACAGTATTTGAAGCATGGGAAAGATTTAAGGAGTTGTTGCGGAGGTCCCCTAATAACGGAATGGAGCAATGGATGCAACTTCATGACTTTTGGGACGGTTTAAACCCATCATCAAGGAGATTACTAAATAGTGTAGTTGCAGGCCCTCCGATAAAGAAAGCTATAGAAGAGATTGTTACTCTCTTGAATGAACAAAGCTGCAGATCAATGGTCCACAGACCAAGGGGATCGGAAAATATCAGCAGGGGTGCACCAATAAGAATCGACACTAGCTATGCAGGCCCAAATTGCAGCAGTGGCTACGGACATCAAGAAATTGACTATGGCTAGAGTGCAAACTCAACCATAGGTGGATGGTGATGTATGTGGGATGGGACACCCTACACACGATATTTAAGCTACAGTTGAGGTGGTCAACGCTGTGGGAAATTTTAATAGAGGGAACTACCAATGTGGGAACAACTTTAATGCTATGTGTCAAAGACATCCAGGTTTTTCATGGAGTTCGCCTAATGGGAGCTTGAACTCATGGCAGAAATATAATCTTAGACCCCAGGGTCAGGGACCACAAGGTTTTCAGAAACAACAGAGGCAACAATACCAGCCACCACAGCCAAATCAGTCAAATATGGAAGATCACATGAAGGCATTAATCAACAAAACATATGAAAAATTCAAGACTCAGGGCACGGCTATCCGGAACATAGAATGTCAAATGGAAATCGTTGCAAATTTGTTTTCTGAGAGGGCTCTTGGGACTCTTCCATCCGACATTGAAAAGATCTTGAAGGATACAATCAAAGCGGTATCTCTGAGAAGCGAAAAAGAATTGACTGATCCAATAGTGAAGGATAAATCGAAAGTGGTCAACCAGAAAACTGAGACACCATCAGAGGAAAAGAATGAAGAGCAAAAGAGCCAGAATAGCTGGGTGCAAAAATAAATTGAAGAAAGTAGACATATGCCTTTCCCTCAAAATATGAAACATTAGAAACTTGACAAGTTCTTTGGGCGATTTTTGGAGATGCTCAAACAACTTTATGTGTACATGCCGTTCACAGAGGTACTCACTCAAATACCCGCTAATATTAAATTCTTAAAGGAAATCATGTCTAGCAAGAGAAAATTAGAGGAGACAACAATGGTCAAGGTGAATGCCCACTACAGTGCTATATTGCAAAACGAAATTCCCTAAAAGTGTGGGGACCCAGGAAGCTTCACCATACAATGCTTTGGGGAGTGAAAATTTTGACAAAGCCCTCTGTAATTCAGGTGCCCCGATAAATCTAATACCGCTGTCGTATTCAGGAAACTGGAAGGTGAACTTGGAATGATCAAATCAATACTAGTATCCCTATAATTGGCCGACCAGACCACCATTCACTTGAGGGAGTCATTGAAGATATTCTAGTGCAGGTGGACAAGTTTGTGTTCCCCATCGATTTTATTGTGGTGGATATGGAGGTGCACAAGGAGGTACCTTTAATTCTAGGGAGACCATTTTTGTGTACCGGTAGATCCATCCTTGATATTTATGAGGGGCAGCTTATGCTTAGAGTGGGAACTGAGAAAGTAGTGTTCCAGATGAAGAGAATGATGAAATACCCTAGTGATGATGTATCTTCCTACTCGTGTTTCAAGAAGTACAAGTCTGACAAGCTTGTTGGGGATTCTCTAGAGAGGTGTATTACCCTGTCTGGCACAGTGGATGATGACGATCCTAAAGTAAAGAAAGAGGTTGAAGCTCTTGAAACTGAGGAGCGAGTGGTTGATGAGGATGAAATAAAAGAGAAGGCTTCTAAGCCCAATGTGGAATTGAAATTCCTCCCAACTCACTTGAAATATGTTTTTATTGAAACTAACAACTTTCTTGTGATTATTTATTCTTATTTGACATATACACAGGAGATAAAACTGGTGGAGCTGCTATCAAAGTATTAGAGGTGCATGATGTCTATATTCTTAGACTTAAACGGGGAGTGTCTAGAGGTGTTCATGGATGAATTCACCCTTTTTAGTGATAACTTTGAGGATTTTTTGATGAATTTAAAGCTCGTGCTTGAACGTTGTGAAGCTACTCACTTGGTTCTTTACTGGGAGAAGTGTCACTTCCTAGTAAAGCAGGGAATTTTCTTGGGCCACAAGGTAACTACGCATGGAATTGAGGTTGACAAAGATAAGGTGGATGTTATTGCTAGGCTCCCTCCCCCGACTTCGATGAAGAGCATAAGAAGCTTCTTCGGACATGATGCGTTCTATAAGAGGTTTATAAAAACAATTCCAATATTACCAAGTCGTTGACACGATTGCTAGCGAAGGATGCCAAGCTTATTTTCAATGTGGAGTTCTTAAGAGCATTCAAATTAATAAAGGAAAAGCTTGTGAGTGCTCTTATTATTGTGACACCTGATTGGAGCTAGCAATTTGAGATAATGTGTAATGCAAGTGATGTAGATGTTGGAGTGGTTCTAGGGTAAAAAAGAGATAAAGTGTTTAGACCCATCTATTATGCAAGCATGACATTGAATGATGCTCAAGTAAATTATGCCACTATTGAGAAGGAGTTTTTTGTTGTGGTCTTTGCTTTTGAAAAGTTTAGATCATACCTGGTGGGAAGAAAGGTGATTGTATACACTTATCACTCGGCGTTGAAATACTTGTTGAGTAAAAATGAATCCAAGTCGTGTCTGATATGGTGGGTGTTGCTTCTCTAAGAGTTTGACTTGGAAAAATAAAGATAAGAAGGAAATAGAAAATCAAGTCGCAGATCCCTAATGATCAGATATTTTCCCTAGCACCGGTTTCCGAAGGGTAGCCATGTTATGCAGATATAGCCAATTTTTTGGCTAGTAGATGGTTACCTCGTGACCTCACTCGTGATCAAAGAAGGAAGCATCAAGGTGAGGTAAAAAGTTATTTTTGGGATGACCCATTCTTGTTTAAACTGTGTGCGGATGGTGTGATTCGACGATGTGTACCTGAAGGAGATATGGAAATCATTCTACCTCATTGACATGATGGAGCAGCTGGAGGTCACTATGGTGGAAATCACATTGCATCAAAGGTCATGGAAGTCGAGTTCTTTTGGCCTACCCTGTACAACAAATGCAAGGGCGTATGTAGCTACATGTGACAAGTGTCATAGAGCAGGTAACATTAGCAAGAGGGATAAAATGCCGCTCAACTCCATTATGCTATGCGAAATTTTTTACGTTTGGGGCATCGACTTCATGGGTGTGTTCCCAACACCGCATTCTTATGAGTATATCCTAGTAGCCATTGACTACGTCTCTAAATGGTCAGAAGCAGTCCCTACTAGGACCGATGATGCTCGAGCGGTGTGTGATTATTTTAAGAAAAACTTCTTTACCCGCTTTAGAACACCCAAAGTGATCATCAGTGACAATTGGTCACACTTTGTGAATAAGCAGTTTGCTGACTACTACCCAAGCATGGGGTCACACATAAAACAGGAACCTCGTACCATGCCCAAACTAGTGGTCAAGTCGAAGTGGCTAACCGGGAACTAAAATGAATTCTTGAAAAGACGGTTAGTGCTTTTCGAAAAGATTGGTCTGTCAAGTTAGATGAAGCACTATGAGCGTATAGAACTGCGTTCAAAACAACCATAGGGACTTCACCATTCAAATTAGTATATGGTAAGTCATGTCACCTACCTCTTGAGATAGAACATAAGGCTTATTCGGCAATCAAGATGCTTAAAATCTTTATCTTAGTCTTGCAGGTGATCACAGGTTGGAGCAGATGAATGAATTGGGAGAGTTCAGACTCGACGCATATGAAAGTGTGTGGATCTTCAAGGAAAATACTAAAAAGTGGCATGGTCGTCTGATTAAGCCGAAGGAGTTTCATGAAGGGGATAGAGTATTACTATACAACAGTAGACTCGGATTATTTCCGAGAAAATTCAAGTCTAGATGGACAAGATTGTGTGTGGTGAAGCATGTATCACCATACGGGGCAATTGAGATCCATAACCAAGATGGAACGGAAAGTTTCAAAGTAAATGGGCACAAACTAAAACCATATCTTTTTGGAGGATTTTCACAGCAATCCTCGAGCATCAAAATCAACAAAGGATTCCCGGTTGGGTCAAGCTGACGACTATAACTCAAAACTACCTCTGACCCCTCTCCTAGTTAGAATTTTCTTTTCTTTTTACTTCACATTTTCTCACAGCATAGAATAGAGAGAATTTAGTGTGTACTATGACGTAGTAGGTATTAATCGAAAAAAAGAGCCAAACGTGCACGGCCGCGCATATGGCCGTGCACTTTCAGATCCTCACTGCCAAACATGCACGGTCGTTCATCGGCCGCGCACCTAGCCGTGCATTTTTGGCCGCTCACTGCCACACATGCGCGGCCGCGCATCGACCGCGCACCTGGCCGCGCACACGTAGGTTTTTTTTTCTTTTTTCAGTAAACCTTCCCACCCCCCTCTTCTTTCTTTCACTTAATTCGACTCTCTTCTTTCTAAACACCCACATTCTCAAATTCCCCCCTATTTTTTCCTTCTTCTAAAGAACCCTCAACCCACCCCTTCTCTCATCTCTTTTGTATATAGAACCCTACCATCAATTGAAGTGTCTTCCTCCTTATTCTCCCCAACCGAAATCCTCACAAGTTCCCCTCAGGTAAGTGAGATGTTTTCCCCTCTTGCTTTCATTTATTTTCTTTTCTTCTCCTTGAATTGTAGTAGATTTTGTAAGTCTTTTTTTTTTTGTTTCTCTGTTTAATTATACATGTTTTATGTTGGGGTAATAGTTAAATTTCTCCATGATGGATTGGGTGTGACATTGGTGGATCTTTTGTCAAAATTGGGGGCTATAAAATTGTTGTTTGGGGGCTTGGGTGAACTAGGCACATCAGGTGTCTGTTTAAATTCCACACTGACTTTGAGAATCTAATTTCGTGACCAAGTGTGCCGGTGAAGACTGAGTAGCCACTCTTCGGTCACATATCGTGATTTTAGCTGAAGTTGGTGTTTGTTTCAGGTATGACACCATCCAAGAAACGAAGAGAAACAGGTGCCTCATCCAGTGGTCAAGCTGGCTCGTCCCGGCTGCGAGTTTCCGCCAATGCTCGCCCGTTTGATAATAACAAGTTCGTCTCCAATGCTGCCCAGGAACGCTTCTGTAAAAAGTCACCCAAGAAACCCATACCGGAGAGGCGAATTGATATGAGGTCCCTCCAGAATGACTGCCGCAATATGTATCATGAACTGGTCCGGCGAGGGCTGGGGATATTGTTTGAAGAACCTGACGAAGCCAATTTAATGGTTGTTCGAGAATTTTATGCAAACTGCCCGGAACATGTTAATCGTGTCTGCACGGTTCAAATGAAGAGTGTGGACGCGTCCATTGAGTCCATTCGGATGGCCTACTGTTTGCCAGTGTTTGGGGAAAATCCTGCTGCAAAAGACTACTATTGCACATATAGCGGAGAACCACCCATGTGGCAATTTTTCTTCAGAACAATTTGTGTGCCCAACAAGGAGGTAGTTTTGCTTACGCCAGGGCAGAAGTTTCATTCGGCATCACTCAATTTTGAAGGGAAGTGTTTGCTCCATACCAACAATAGTCGCTTGCTGCCTTCCTCCAATACCACTAAGGTGAATGTTCCCTGAGCTGCACTGATCTGGTGCTTTCTAAATAGCCATGATTTTGATATGGCTAAGGTTATTTACGGTGAGATGTTCATTCTTTATCCTGTGCAAAGTATGGGTTCTTCTTTCCATCCTTAATCATAAGGTTATGCCGTCAGGCACGTGTACCGGAATACAGGGACTTGGATGAGAAAGTATAAAGTGAACAAAAGTTTTGGGCTGATAAAGTAGTAATTGGGAAGGACCTTGTTGGACCTATTGAGGCAGATAGTGATGAGTCTGATGCACCAGAAGAGGATCACAAAGTGCAAGCTGAGGATGTGGATGCTTTACCCCGCACGAGCAGGTTGTTGAGGGACCCTCAGTTGTCAGATAGGATACAAGAATGAGCACCTTAGAGCCGGAAATGGCGGGGATGGGTACTTTTGTCACAGACTAGGGTGCTCGAGGGGATGCCTTTGCTACCCAAAATGCCAAGTCTAAGCGAAAGGTCATGGCATGGTTGCGTGCGCTTGGCCGGGCTTTCCATCTGGGTCCCGGCACTGTCTCTGACACGGACTGACTCTATCAAGGAAGTTGTCTTTACCTTAACATTTTTCTTTGTGTGACATGGGGCATGCCACCATTTAAAGTGTGGGGTGGGGATATGTTGTATATATATATTGGATGTATGTAGTAATGTACATTAGTTTTAGTTTCTTTGGTTACTTGAGTACTGTTAGTTTGAGTAGAAAACAAAAAGGCAAAAAAAACCTATTTAAAATATTCGACTTTCCCGACGATGGATATAATTCGACGGGTTTATTGAGGGGTTAAAGTCGAAACAAAAATGCAAAAAGATTTTCTTGTGTAGTTAGTGTAGTAATTCCCCCTTGGTTTTTCTTTGTTCATTTCTAAGGGTTTCATTAGAACCGGGTGTAGTTAGTTTTAGTTATTTTATTAGAAATGGGAAGCTCTCTAAAAGTGTGCCAAGGTGTTCCATTCTCAAATGTTACACGGCCTCACATTAGCAAAGCACAAAATGGTGACTGCCTGAAATATACCTCCGCGTTCACAGACACCACCTTGCAAACGTGATTAAGAACTCCATGACCATACAAGAACGCGTAGGCAAACCACCCCCAACACCCAGCTGCTTCGCGAACGCGGAGCCAAACAACGAACACGATGAAAGGAAACTGCCCATCCCACACTTACCCTCCGCGAATGCAACTGCCTTGTCGCGAACACAATGAAGGAATTGGACACCAGCAAAATCTACTTTCCAAAATGCTTTAGGCGGTCCGAAACCCACCCGAGCTCTCCCTGACTCCGTCCATGAATACCAATAAGTCTATAATCATTATCCATACCTAAACTAAGTCTTCAAACACATACAACAATACCACAACAACGAATCAATTTCCCAATAGCAAATAGAACTTCTCATGAGTTCAAGAAGATTCAAACTTCTAACCAAGAGTCCAATTCAAGCCAAAACAATCAGGAATGCACTCAAATTTTGCATACAAGCTCCAACTAATAAAATGAAAATATTCGTACTTCCAAATTCAATATCTGAATCTGATAATATTAAACTCAATCCCTGGTCAAACCTATGAACCTTACAAAACATCAAATTGCTAACTTTCACCAAATAGAACTAAATCAATCTAGGAACCTCCAAATCCAAATCTGGACATACGCCTATGCCAAAAATCACTATACATACCTATTGGAATAGTCGAAACACCATTCCGTGATCGTTTATACAAAAGCCAAACTTTGATTAACTCTTACAACTAAAGCTTTCAACCATAAAACGAAGTGTTCCAATTCACTCCACAATCTTACCAAACCCAAACCAGATATCCGCGCAAATCACATAAAAACAAATACATATACGGAAGCATCAAATATGAGAACATGGCTAAAATACACACAATGACCGGCTGAAACAACGTTAGAAGAAATTATGTGACTAGTTGTTTGTGTAGATGGGTTAAAGATCACTAGTATGAAGGTTCTTATATTCTTGAGGTTTAGAGGTCAGATATTTTCTAGGCAGAACTATTCTTTTGATGTGGTCAGTGAGAGGGTATTTTGACTATGTAGTTGGGTCTGTGCATATGATATGGGTAACTTGACGAAATTGGCTCTTGACAAGAAACATGGTTATCAGCATTTGAATTGGACTGAGTATGGCTAAGTGTAGTAAAATACATCTTACGAATGTCTTTTGAATGAGAAGTCTGGTTCGAGAGGTTGTAGGAATGGTTTCTTTTTGTTCAAACAATAGTCAAGTTAAGAAAGAACTTTAAAAAATTACAAATGTTAGGTATCAAATGCGTTTGGGTTCTACAAAAAGGTGTCAGACGAATATATCATTAGCAAGATATACAGTTAGATAGCAAAAAATTACAAAAAGGTGTTAAAATAGGTTTGGTGACGGTTGTGATAGCATGTTCTACACCGAAATATATTAGCTAGATAGTGCAAGGTGTCATACGAATATATCATTAGCAAGATATACAGTTATATGAGATACTTGCTTCCATTAAATTTTGTTAGTGCGACGGTCCACAGTATGATTATTGCAGCAGCGCCAAGTGTTTTTCGATTTGAATGTTGGTTTGCTTATCCACTACCTGACAGACAGTTTGAGTGGGGTATATAAGCCTCTAGAGACCTGTTAAGAAAGGATACCATAAACTCGGGGTGTCATTGGAGTGGTCAGTTATTTTTATATAAGATTTAATATATTTGGGTTACTGCTTGGATTGTGCACGAACCATATCTCATGAGGTTCTTTTTTATGTGAAATCTGGTGTGGCTTGTTGGTTGAGCAGATTGTACGAGATGAAACGAAACTAACAAACTTGGAATTAGTGCGATAAGATATAGATAAGGTTAGGTTGGAAAGTAATGTTATTAGGCAGCTTAGGACAAACAATTGTTGTTATAGGATGAGAGAAATCCATGATATATTGTTATGACAGTTGGCTATGAATTTCTACATATTTTTTGTATTATTAGCAATATTGTGAATGCTTGGAAAAAGGATCTTTTCGAGTTGAGGTATTTTTTGGACATCGGGTTTCGTAATGAGCAATTATTACGACCAAAAAATATTGTTATGTATTTAGAAGATGTTGGTTATATCATGTAGTTATATTCCGGTAGTTCATTTATGACTTAATACAAGTTATTCGGATTGAATTGGTGAATATGTATAAGAATTTGACTTTTGAGGAATTTTCAAGTGATAATAAAAAGATTTATGAGCATCGGGCAAAGGGCGATGAAGACATACTCAGTTGAGGTGTACTTATGATATTACCTATATGGAGGTTGCATGGGATCAGCGACGAAAGTGTATGATAAGTGTTTATAGTTTCTTGACAGTTTCAACATGATTGGTGGCATGTTCGCTAATAAATATTTTTTAAATGGGGGAGAATATACCGACGCGATCGGTCATTTTAAGTTTTAAGTTTTAGGACCCCCATTTCAATGTTTAAATCTTCCAGTAGGTTCATTTAGTGCTTTATGACCTATAATAATGAGTAGTTTAATCTCTAGAGTGATTTTGAACACTTAGTTCCTAACTTATGTCAAGAGAGTTGATCAAGTTAATATCTTTTGTAAACGAGTTTGGATTCGTGATCTAAAGGTTCCTATAGGTTCGTCAGATAATTTTGGAGTTGTACATTTGTTCGGATTAGCACCCAAGAATTAGGGGCAGGGGCGATCCAACGAGTTTTGTGGCCTAAAGCCAAACTTTATAATGGGCCTTAACTTTTTAATTTTTTTTTTGTTATTTATTTGAAGTCTATTCTTTTTAGCTTTTCTTAAATACAAAGTTATTTAATTTTCTTATAATCAATAGCTCCTAATAAGTGATATTGTTGTTCTTAGGTAAGATTTTATCAATTTTAATTTTGAAAACTTCTTTTCGCTGAAGCAATGGTAACATGAGTTATAAACATTATTCCATAAGCAATTTAAGCATTTGGAAAAGTGTTAAATCTTTTTATTTGATTAAGTGTATCAATTAAATTGTTATCTTCTAATGTACTATTTTTTTAATATTTTTAATTCAGAAAATAAATCTAAACCATCAATATCTATTTGATCAACTCTAAAGTACTTTTCGAATGATTTTGAGATTTCATTATCAACATTCGTATCAAATTATTACTTCCTACATATCACACGTTCTTAAAAATTTCGGGTTCGATATTCATTTCAAGTGCAATTTCATCGGTAGAAATCATAACATTTGTAAATCCTCTTCTCTATATTTGTTAGAAATAAATCAAACATTTTCACTTTACAGAACTCTTTCTTAAACTTATACGTAGTCTATTAGCTATAAGAAAATATGGGGCCTAAAGTGATTGTTTTACTTGCTTTATGGAAGGGCTACCCCTGGTTACGAGTGTAATTCAAATGTATTTTGTGAAAGAAAAAATTTAAAGAACTTAAGAAAGTTCATAAGTTTTGTTTGGGCCTTTGATTTTATATTCTGATATTTTTCTACATTTTTTAAGGCATAGGAAAAGAGTGTATAGGGTATACAGACTAGTCAGGATGGTTTGATGATGTCCCAAAGGGCTCGGTCGAGTTGTGGGTATTTTGAAAGCAGTTTCGAAGTGAAAAATTGCAGAAACATGCATCAGATGTGGAGGCCAAGATGGAACGCGGCCATCCTTTGTTGCAATCCCGGATGAAGACTAAAGCTTGGACGCTTCACGTCCGACATGGCGTCCTATCCCTAAAGCTGAAATTTCAGCATTCGGCTATAAACCCTGTTTCTGTACTTGAACTTTATTTTAATATTTAGGGAGTGAGGGAGATCATATTTAGGAAATTGTCACCTAAGACAAAGGGGTAAATGATTCTTTCTCAAATAATTAATTATAACATGAATCTATCATTAATTTTTCTTTAAAATCGAGGTATAATTGCGAAAAAAAAGGGATTTTTTACTAAAGTTAGGAATGTTATTTTAGTATTTTGACCATGGACATATACTCGTATTTAGAACTATGGGGGCATGAATTAATAAAATCGGACTTCTAGTTTACGATTTAACAATGGGGGCATGTTGAGCTTTATTATTTTAAACTAGTTTCTATAGCTTTATTATACTTTCTTATGTACTCGTTGGGCTATATCGGGCCAGTGTCCGTCGCTTTTGAGATTAATAAATTCTTTTTGGGTTTAAAGATCCAACTGGAAGTCGAGTTGGACTGCAATGCCGTTATTAATCGTAGGAGGTTCAAATTCAACATCGACCACCTTCGATTTGTTCTTCATAGGGACTCCACTGAAGAGAAGGCCAGAGTTACATGTTGGTAAGAAATTTGAGCAAGGGAGATTCTACTGAGAAAGCTGAATTTTGCAGTAGGGTTCAAAGGAAATTCGAAGAAGATGAAGAATTTGTAAAAGTGATGAGTAGTATAGAATTTTACAGACGGCAAAATTCGGGGTCATGATTACCTTAAAAACTTGCAAAACGATTTGTCGAATCATGGGATAACACGTGTTCGGGTCATTAAATGCGAGAAGATGTGCGTCCTTTCAAATGTCATAAACCATTTAGTAACTTTCTCGCCAAGAAAAGTGGTGTTATCTACTTCCCCATAGCACAAAGTTTAGTCACCTGAAAGTAGGGGGACTATCTATATGGGGTAAAATTGGTTAGTGACAGCTGGACAAATGACACATGGAAATGAAAACATGTAAGATGTGAGTCAGCAAATATTTGCACAGAATATGAGCATGTAATCGGTGCTGAGTGAGTTCCGAAAGCTTGAAACCGAGAACGAAGGTTTAAAAGTAAGACATCAGTTGGAAAACAACATTCAATGAGTAGTTGTTACAAAGAATTTCTTTATTAATAATCAACCGTTATACAACCATCAATAGGGGTTCTATCTTCATTCAGGAAGGGCCTGATTTTGGGATCTTGTCTCCCTCGATAGAGCTATAAATAGAAAAACTTGTATCCGTGGTGGGGGAAAAAATCATCTGTACTCAATTCTATAATTTTCTCTCACTTTATAAAATTACTTGCTTTTTTTAAATTCTTACTATCCTTCGTATGACCGCTTTCGGAGAGGGTCATCATACAGCCATACTTATAGTACCTTTGAGTTATTTACATAATCTTTGTTCTATTCTTGTTTATTTCATATCTCTGGATTAAATTAATTTATGTGTCTATAAATCACGTTACAAATTTAACTGTACCATTTTACGGGTAAACTATTGTGCACCTCATTATTGATATCCACTATTTCATGGTTGTGTCTCTATTATTTTATACGCTAATGAGCTTTGCAAATTATGTAACTTTAGTATCTTTTTACTTAATATTGTCACTAATTCGTTGAAGTTAGTCTTGATACTTAATGAATACATATGATTTATTGTACTCGTACTATATCATCACACCTTGTATGCACATTGTACTCGTACTTGCGACTTTATCGTCGTTCGCCGCTGATA
The DNA here is from genome assembly GCA_005239495.1 of Nicotiana undulata. NCBI lineage: Eukaryota > Viridiplantae > Streptophyta > Magnoliopsida > Solanales > Solanaceae > Nicotiana > Nicotiana undulata. The sequence continues at coordinate 16,788 of ML297008.1, read as the reverse complement.
CGTGATATCGTGCTCTCGTTGTTCGATGGCCCATTTGGCCAATCTTCTCGATAGTTTGGGCTTATGTAAAATACTTCTAAGGGGGAAGGTCGTGACCATCGATATGGGATGGCACTGAAAATAAATTCTAACCTTTCGTGAAGCTATGACCAGTGCCAGAGCCAGCTTCTCGAGTTGGGGATACCTTATTTCGGCATCGACCAGGGTTTTACTAATATAATAAATTGGAGATTACGTACCTTTTATTTTGACGGACGAGTACTGCACTTATCGCTACTTTTGACACATACATATATACTAGGATGCGTTCGCCGGATTCAGCTAAGGCGAGTAGTGGGGGCGGGGACAGATATGCCTTTAGTTCTCTTAAGGCCTCGACACATTCCAAGTTTCACTGGATTCCGTTATCTTTTTTGAGGACGTTGAAACATTTTTGGCATCTGTCGGAGGATCGTGAGATGAATCTCGACAGGGTGGCTATATAGTCGGTAAGCTTTTGCACCTGTTTCTTGTTGGTCAACAGTTCAGGTATTCCTTCGATAACTTTGATCTAGTCGGGGTTAACTCATATGCCTCTTTGGGACACTAGGAAACCGAGGAACTTTCCCGAGGTAACGCCGAAGGAGCACTTCTCAGGATTTAGCTTCATGTAGTATTGCCTCAATATATCGAAGGCTTCTTTCAGGTGATCGATATTCTCCTTTTTGATTTGACAATCATATCGTTTTTTATACTTCCATTGTTTTGCCGAGTTGTTCTTTGAACATCTTGGTGACCAGCCTTTGATAAGTTGCTCCTGTGTTGTTCAATCCAAATGGCACGACTCGATAACAATAAGTCCCTTGGTGAGTTATAAAAGTGGTCTTTTCCTGGTCTTCCTCCTCCATGAGGATCTAGTTATACCCTGAATAGACGTCCAGGAAGCTTAGCAGTTCGTGTCCTGCCGTTGCATCGTTGAGTTTATCGATGTGCGGCAGCGTGAAGGAGTCTTTTGGGCATGCTTTGTTCAGGTCTATGAAGTCTACGCACATGCGCCGCTTCCCATTTTTCTTCTATACCATGACTAAATTGGCGACCAATTGGGGATACTTGGATTCTCTAATAGAGTCGTTGGCGAGTAATTTTTCTACCTCCTCGCGGACTGCTTTGTTGAATTTTCTTCTCATTTGCCGTACTGGCGGGTAAAGTGGATCTACATTCAATTTGTGCGTGGCGATGTCCTTCGAGATACCTGGCATATCTGCATGGGAAAAAGTGAATAGGTCTGCATTGTCAGTTAGAAATTTATGAAATTTACCTGGTTCAGATATTTTGTGGCCGATGTAAGCTTTTTTATTGGTGTTGTTTCTATCTATTTGGATGGGGTTGTGGTCCTATAACATTGACCCTGTGTCCTCCACGATGTCGGGGTCCTTGATGACGTCGGTTTTCTCGTCTTGTTTGGTCCCCGACTTTGGTAATTGCTATGCTTCTGAGCTCGCTCCCTTCAACCGTTGAGTGTATGTATAGTCTTGGTCGATTCTATAGCATTCTTGTGATGTGGGTTGTTCGCCCCGAATGCTGAATATTCCCCATGGGGTTGGGAACTTGATTACTTGTTACAGACTGGATGGAACGGCTCTCATTCCGTGTATCCAAAGCCCCTATGATGACGTTGTAGGTTGTATCTTGGTTCATGATATGGAACGTTGTCTCCAAGGTGATGCCCCCAGCCAGGGCAGGTAGCGTTTATTTCTCTTGAAGTTCGCTCTACTTCATTGTTAAACCTTGTCAGTGTTATGCAGCGGTACTATCTTATCCTTGAGTCTCATTTGGGCGAAAAATCAGGGGTGGATAATACACGCGCCGCTTCCATCGTCGACCATTATTCTTCCCACATCAGTATCAAAAATTCTTAAAGTAATAACAAGATCATCAAGGTGAGGGAAAGTAAAACCGTAGGTATTTGACTTATCGAAGATGATACTGTCTTCAGGGTCGTCATACCGTTCGTGTGTGATTGACCGCTTCAGTTTGTGTGTGGTGGTGAACTTCACGTGGTTGATTGTGGCTCCATCACCCCCGATGATGATCAACTGGATGGTGCGGGTGGGGGAGGGTGACTTTGGGGGGCCTTGGTGTTGTTCTCGTCCTCTGCCAAAGTTGGCTCTTCCGCGGTCTCTCCTTAGTTCTTTTAAGTGTCCTTGGTTGAGCATGTTGATAACTAGGGATTTTACCTTATTTTACACTCTTTCGTACTTAAGTTTTGGATAACATTGTATGCAAAATAGTCCAATAGGCTTACTTGTTGTGCTTATTGCATGGTTTAGTCAAAAAGGATGACAAACAGTCAAAGACCTACTCAAAAAGGAGTGAAACCTGCACAACAGTTCAATTGACCAGTGCGGACCGCGGTCCATTTTATGCGGTCCGCACTGAAGAGATTCAGAGAGTGCTTTCCAAGGCCAAAGCCAACGTGGACCGCGGTCCATTCTATGCGGTCCGCGGTGAAGAGATACATAGAATGCTTTTCAAGGCTAAAATACAACGCGGACCGCGGTCCATTTTATGCGGTCCGCACTGAAGAGATTCAGAGAGTGCTTTCCAAGGCCAAAGCCAACGTGGACCGCGGTCCATTCTATGCGGTCCGCGGTGAAGAGATACATAGAATGCTTTTCAAGGCTAAAATACAACGCGGACCGCGGTCCAGTTTATGCGGTCCGCAGTGGAAGGATTCAGAGAAGCTGTGTTGAAGGAAAAATCAATGCGGACCGTAGTCTTGTTTATGTGGTCCGCGGTCAAGAGATTCAGAGACCCTAGACCTTGAAGGCTAGAAGACCACCGCAGACCGCAGTCCTTTCTTCGCGGTCCGCGTTAAAGCCACTGCGGTCGCGGTCCATTTTATGCGGACTGCGCGTGGTGGCCAAGTTCAGAGGTCAAGATTTCCAATCCAAAAGCCTCACCGCAGCCGCGGTCCATTTTGCGCGGTCCGCGGTGACCCCGCAGGGGTATTTTTGTCCAGACAATTCGGCCAAGTATAAATAGTTTTTTTTCTTATTTTTTTAGGTTAAGCTTTGTACTGAGATATAGTAGGGAGCTCGTGAACAACTTTTCTTCAGTTTTTTGAGTACTTTTAGAAGGATTTCAACATTAAATCTTTCAATTTTAGTTTATAATTCAATTATATGGGTTTTGCTTCATCTATTTCTCTAATTTCTTCAGTTATTATGAGTAGCTAAACCCATTAGCTAGGGTTGTGGCTCAACCCTAGTGTGGGTGATTAATGGGTCTTTTATATTAAGGCTTAGATGTTTATGGGTGTTTGGTATTTGGGCTGATTTGTTGTTTTCATGTTAAAATTGGTGGTTGCAAACATTAATTGGTGTTTATTTGACTTGGGTTCTTCTTGAGAAAGAGAACATGAGTCTAGAAAATAAGCCCAACAAGGAATTGGGACGAAATCAAGAGATTGATAGTCCCAATTAACGGGTTAAACCTAGAGATAGTAAAACCCTACTTGAGCCAATATTGCTTGCATAATTTTGACACCCAATTGGCCTCGAGAGAGGCAATTAGGGTAAAGCCACTCAATCTATCAAGAGATATAGAGTGGCTATATCCGTGCATCGGCTATGTCATGTTCCCCTTGCTAACATCTCTGCCTTAGGTATTGGATCCCGTTAAATATTCGCCTAGGAGAAAGTCATAACCCTTGTGCCTTTTATCCATTAAGAAAACAACCAAAAAGACATTTGTTAGTTAATTAGCAAATTACCATTAGTATCAATCGTAGTATAATTGTCAAACAAAAAGTATGAAAAGTGCAATTAAGAGCACGAACCACTACTAGATTACCTAGAAACTCAACCCTCACAATCATAACTCCCTGTGGATTCGATCCCGATCCTTCGGGTAAAAGCTGCTTCGAGCCTCATCTTGCTACTTTATAGTAGTGTAGGTGAGAGCCGATCACTTTTTAGCGCCGTTGCCGGGGAGTTATACGATGTTGATTATCTATGTGAATAGCGGTGTTAAGTGTTTTTCTTTCCTTTTTCTGTTAATGTGTGTGTTGACTCACTTTAGGTTCTAATGGCGGATCCTTTGGGAAACATCATAGAGGAGGTATATGACAACCCAGAAGATGAGATAAACCAAGTACTGCCTCCCAGACGTGGCTGACAGGCCAATGCTAATGAGGACATTCCAGACCCTCCCCCGCCTCCACCCCCCAGAGCAGCCCCCTGGTCCTTCCAAACGAGGGGTATGCTAGTGCTATTGTCCCGCCTAGAATCCGGGTGGGAAATTTTCAAATAACAAATGTGATGCTGACACTCTTGGAGCAGCGGGGCTATTTCACCGGAGCCGCACACCAAAATGCTTACAAACATTTGAAGGGCTTCGTGGATACTTGGTGGGGTAGTAAGCAAACAAACATCTCAGAAGATGTCTTGAGACTGCGGTTATTCCCCTTCTCTCTTCGAGGGAAGGCTCTTGATTGGCTCGAGCGGCTTCCCAACCACTCCATATTCATATGGGATGAGCTCGCAGACAAGTTTATTGCAATACCTTTCTCGCCTAGTCACATGGCAGCGCTCAGAGATGAAATATTGGCTTTTAAGCAAGAACCCAACGAGCCTTTGCATGAAATTTGGGAGCGCTACCAGACCATGGTTAAGGAATTTCCAAACAATGACATGACTGTAGCCATGATTCAGCAAACCTTCTACCGAGGAATAAACACTGTCAATCAATGTGTTGTCAATCAGTTGGCCGGTGGAAATTTTATGAAATTGACTTACCCCGAGGCATGTGAGGTCTTAGATGAGATGGCTGACACATCGTCAACATGGCCAAGTAGAGCAAACGTACCTCAGGGTGAGTCCGGTGTCAATAGTCTTCCCAAAGAACTTCAAGAACAGGGGCAAGCAATTGCCGAGCTCACTACCACTATGAACCAACTTGCCAAGGCACAACTTCAAATATTACAAGGGCCAAAACAAGTAAATGCCATGGAGGGAGTGAACCAAAGAAGACCTCGGGGAAATCCAAAGCAAAGCAACAACGATCAAAGTGACCAAGGACCAAGTGGGTATAGTCAAGAAGAGACATATGATGATCAAGAAGAGGATGTTATGTATGCCAATAATTACCAAAGTCAAGGGAACAATCAAAACTGGAGCAACCAAGGTAACAATCAAAGTTGGGGTAATCAAAGTCAGAGAAATTGAACTAATAACAACAATTCACGCAACTGGGGGAACAACAATAACAAACAATGGGGTAACAACAATGAGAACAATTGGAGCGGAGGCAATAACAACAACAATTGGGTGGTAATGGTAACTGGGGGTCAGGCTTTCAAAGTCCCCCGATGTACCACCAACCAAGCAACCCATCCTCGTACCAAGCTCAAGGCCAAATCTCATCAGGTAATGACATGGAAAGAATTGAACAAATGTTCAAGCAAATGATGGAGCGCAATGCGGACTCCAATGCTCAATTGGCTTCCCACAACACCTCCATTAGGAATCTTGAAGTACAAATGGGCCAAATTTCGTATGCCTTGAACACATGCCCAAAGGGATCACTACGGAGTGATACGGTGGTAAACCCTAAGGGTGGGAACAATAATAATACTGGTCCCGCCATGACGGTGACCACAAGAAGTGGAAAAGGCNGTAATGACATGGGAAGAATTGAACAAATGTTCAAGCAAATGATGGAGCGCAATGCGGACTCCAATGCTCAATTGGCTTCCCACAACACCTCCATTAGGAATCTTGAAGTACAAATGGGCCAAATTTCGTATGCCTTGAACACATGCCCAAAGGGATCACTACGGAGTGATACGGTGGTAAACCCTAAGGGTGGGAACAATAATAATACTGGTCCCGCCATGACGGTGACCACAAGAAGTGGAAAAGGCGGTGAAGAGAGTTCTTCTAGACAAAAGAGAATTGTTGTTGATGATGATGAAGTGCCAAATGATGAGTTACCAATTGAAGTTGAGCAAGTGGTGGAAGAGCCAACTACTAGTGAGGTGAGAATTGATATCCATGATAATGGGGAGGATTTGCAAAGGGACGTGAACCCGTCTAGGGAACACGTGATTGATATGCCGGAACCGGTGGTCCCACAAGCCAAGGCACCATTTCCTAGGCCCCCTCCTCCATATCCTCAAAGGTTGGCGAAGCAAAAGCAAGAGAATCAGTTCAAGAAATTCATCGATATGATGAAAGGTCTTTCCATCAATGTCCCTTTGGTTGAAGCTTTGGAGAAAATGCCCCGGTATGCTAAGTTCATGAAGGACTTAGTCACAAAGAAGAGGTCTATGGGGTGTGAAACCATTAAGATGACTCACCAAGTGAGTGTCATAGTGCATTCAATGGCACCCAAACTTGAAGACCCGGGAGCTTTTACCATTCCTTGCACAATCGGGAGTGCGGATTTTGCTAAAGCTTTGTGTGACCTTGGAGCTAGTATAAACTTGATGCCATACTCGGTATTTAAAACATTGGGGATTGGGAAACCTAAGGAGACCTCCATGTGTCTTCAAATGGTGGATAGAACTATGAAGAGTCCCTTAGGAATCATTGATGATGTATTGGTGTGGGTCGACATGTTTATTTTGCCCGCGAATTTTGTCATATTGGATTGCGAAGTGGATTATGAGGTCCCCATCATCTTGGGAAGGCTCTTCCTTGCAACGGGGAAGGCCTTAGTCGAAGTGGAGGCAGGTGAGCTCACTTTCCGAGTGGGCAATGAAAAGGTTGTGTTCCATGTGTGTAAATCAATGAAGAAGCCCAACAGCATAAAAGTATGCTCTTTCATGGACCTTGTCACCGAGGTCATTATTGATGATGCAAGCTCTATGATTAATGTTGAGGATCCAGTGGAGTAAACTTTATTGAACCATGATGACATCGTGGTGGATGTCTTACTTGACTGTACCAATGCCCTTCAAGGCATGGGTTCTTATTCCTATGGTCCCCAAAAGCCATCATTAGACTTGGAGAATCGGAAAACTCCTCCGACAAAGCCTTCAATCGAAGAGCCACCTACATTGGAGTTGAAGCCACTCCCACCACACCTAAGGTATGAATATCTTGGTCCCTCTCGTACTTTTCCTGTTATTCTTTCCTCTTTCCTAACCCAATTGCAGGTAGACGCCACTTTAAAAGTGCTAAGGAGAAGGAAGAAAGCCATAGGATGGACTCTTGCTGACATTCGGGGAATAAGCCCCGCATTTTGCATGCACAAAATCATTCTTGAGGATGGAGCAAAGCCTTCCGTATAACACCAACGGAGGCTCAATGAAGCAATGCAAGAAGTGGCGAAAAAGGAAATCATCAAGTGGATTGATGCAGGGGTTGTCTACCCAATCTCGGACATTGCTTGGACTTCTTCGGTCCAGTGTATTCCCAAAAAGGGTGACATGACAGTGGTCCAAAATGACAAAATTGAACTCATTCCAACAAGAACGGTCATAGTATGGAGCGTGTGTATGGATTACCACAAGTTAAACAAAGTGACTCCCAAGGACCATTTCCCCTTACCCTTCTTAGATCAAATGTTAGATAGGCTTGTGGGTCGGGATTTCTACTGCTTTCTGGATGGGTATTCAGGCTATAATCAAATCTTGATTGCCCCGGAGGATCAAGAGAATACCAGTTTCACATGTCCTTATGGTACATTTTCCTTCTCCCGAATGCCTTTCGGTCTTTGCAATGCACTCGCCACTTTTCAGCGGTGCATGATGGCGATCTTTACCGATATGGTCGAAGACTTCCTCGAGGTGTTTATGGATGACTTCAGTATAGTTGGGGATTTTTTGATGAATGTTTGAGCAATCTTGACAAAGTCCTCGCTCGGTGTGAAGAGACCAACCTAGTATTAAACTGGGAAAAATGCCATTTTATGGTGGAAGAAGGGATAGTGTTGGGCCACAATCTCGAGGAATGGAATTGAAGTGGAGAAGGCGAAGATTGAAGTGATTTCTAAATTTCCACCTCCAACTTCGGTTAAGGGAGTCCGGAGCTTCCTTGGGCACGTCGGGTTCTATCGGCGTTTCATTAAGGAATTCTCTAAGGTGGTCATTCCTCTTGCAAATTGCTAGAGAAAGAGGACATGGGGCATTTGTATGAAGGCATTTGATGACAATTGCATGAAGGCATTTGAGATATTGAAGCAAAATCTCACTTCCACACCAATTATCATTGTACCCAATTGGAGCTCTTATTTTGAGCTCATGTGTGACTCTAGTGGTGTGGCTGTGGGGGCGGTTTTGGGCCAAAAGGTGAACAAGATATTTCACCCCATCTATTATGCTAGCAAAACAATGAGCTGAGCCCAAATGAACTACACTGTGACCGAGAAGGAGCTATTGGCAATAGTCTTTGTGATGGAGAAATTTCATCCTTATCTTATGGGTGCCATGGCCATAGTTCACACTGACCATGCGGCACTCCGGTATCTCATGACCAAAAAGGATTCCAAAGCAAGACTCATGCAGTAGGTGTTGTTGCTTCAAGAGTTTGATTTGGAGATTATTGATAGAAAAGGGAGTGAAAACCAAGTGGCCGACCATCTTTCCCGCTTGGAGAAGCAAGGTCGACCTAGTGATGGGCTTGAAATTGAAGATAGTTTACCTGATGAAGAACTTCTTTTCGTTTCAATGCAAGAAATGCCATGATTCGGGGACATTGCCAATTATATTGTCACCGGTGTTGTTCCTTGTGAGCTCTCTTCCAACCAAAGGAAGAAGCTTAGGATGGATAGCATGGATTTTATTGGGATGAACCATACTTATTCAAGATTTGCAATAATGGTGTCATCCGGCGATGTGTGCCCGAAGAGGAACAAGGATATATTCTTGAGTCTTGCCACTCCTCACCTTATGGTGGTCATCATGGAGGGGCAAGGACCGCCTCAAAAGTGCTAAGTTGTGGTTTCTTTTGGCCTACCTTATACAAGGATGCTAGTGAGTTGGTGAAGCAATGTGATGAATGCCAACGAATGGGTGGCATATCCAAGAGAGATGAGATGCCTCTTAATACTATCCTAGAGGTGGATATTTTTTATGTATGGGGTATTGACTTTATGGGGCCATTTGTCAGCTCTTGTGGAAACACTTACATACTCGTGGCGGTGGACTATGTTTCAAAATGGGTTGAGGCCTTGGCTTTGCCCAATAATGAGTCCCGGAGTGAGGTTGGTTTTCTGAAGAAGCATATTTTCACAAGATTTGGGACACCCCGTGCCATCATCAGTGACGAGGGGTCTCGTTTTTGCAATAGGGCCTTTGATTCTTTGCTATCGAAGTATGGAGTCAATCATAAGGTGTCTACTCCGTACCATCCTCAAGCAAGTGGCAAGGTGGAAGTGTCCAATCGTGAAATCAAGAATATATTGGCCAAAATAGTGAATGCTAACCAGACTGATTGGTCCCGAAAGCTTGATGATGCTCTTTGGGCCTACCGGACCGCTTTCAAGACCCCAATCAGTACGTCATTTTACCGGTTGGTGTATGGAAAGGCTTGTCATCTTCCGGTTTAGTTGGAGCATAAGGCACTTTGGGATTTGAAGAAGTTGAATTTTGATTGGGACACAGCTGCTAATCTCAGAGTCGATCACTTGAATGAGCTAGATGAGTTCAGATTTCATGCATACACTAGATCCTCCTTGTACAAAGACAAAATGAAGTACCTCCATGATAAGTATGCCAAGGAATGGGAATTCAAGGTGGGAGACATGGTGCTCCTTTTCAATTCTAGACTCCGTCTCTTTCCGGGAAAACTCGAGTCAAAGTGGAGTGGCCCATTTGAAGTTTATTGGTTACACCCTTTGGTGCTCTCGATCTCAAGAAAAAAATGGGGAGATTTTTCGAGTGATTGGGCACCGGTGCAAGCACTACCTTGGGAAATTTGAAGATAGCCATGTGGTGGCTTTGCTGAAGCTCAATTGAATATGGTAACATGCGTCGTGCCGCGACGTTAACTCAGGCGCTTCTTTGGAGGCAACCCATGTGTATTTATTTTTGTTTTTCCTTAATTTTCTTGGTAGTATAGGATTTATTTTTGGACTAACTGGTTGTGGGATGTTGTAGGATTATTTTGATGCATGGCACAAGGCTAAGTTGTAAAAAACTAGCTCTCTAAAGTTGCAGTGTGGACCGCGGTCGATTTTTTGCGGTCCGCGGAGCTGTCTCGCCAGAAACACAACTCTCTGAAGTTTGTACTGCGGACCGCGGTACACTTTTTGCGGTCCGTGAAGTTAGCTCACAACAAGTCCCTTCTCTGAAGTTGCCACCGCGGCCGTGATACCATTTTACGCGGATCGCGGCGGACCATTGTGGCCGCGGTTCATTTTACGCAGACCGCAGTGGCCAATTGCCCAGATGCCTAGAAAGTTAAAGGACCGCGAACCGCGGTCATTTTATGCGGTCCACGGTGGGGTAAGTACTGTGGGTCCCAGGCCAAAATTCTATAAATAGGGCCTGAGGGCCTCATTTTATACTTTTCGCTCATTTTCATCTCTACAGTAGAATTTTCACTGTGCATCACCCTTCCCAAGTTCAAGATATTCATTTCATTCATTTAATCTTCATCCCACGTCTAGTAAGTGTAATTTTTATTTCCTAACTTCTTAATTTTATTATTTCTTGTTTACTTAGTAGATTTTCTTCTTTTTTTTTTCTTCTTTTTTTCTCCTATTGTCCATTAATCATGTGTAGGGTTTGTTCATAATGCTTAATTTAGACCCATTGTAGCTAATTACACTAATTAAACACCTAGGGTTTCAACAACATGTGCATTTGAACTTGAATTAAAAGTAAAAATTGGAACCCTAGGTTGGTAAACAACAAAATAACTCAGAATACTCTTAGATCTGTTACAGATCTAAAGAGTCAAGGATATAATTAGGGTTTTGAGAGAGGTAACCCAAAGATAGAGAAAATCAAGCTTAGAAACCATAGGTTTAGCCGGAAATAGAAAGATCTTACTCAAACGGCCGAGGGTGGCCTGAGAATGGCAAGAACATACCATAGGNGAGGGAGGGGGAGAAAAAAGATAGAAAGTGTGGTTTTGGGGGGGGGGGGGGGAGGGGGAGGTAGACTATTAGGTTAATTATGGTAAGGGTGAATCTGGGTCGTTGATCAAAATTGATCAACGTCCAAGATTAAATCAGGTATTGGGTCGGGTAAATTAATGGATTGGGCTTGGGGTTTGGGCTAATTTAATTGAGTTTTAGGGCTGGTTTAGTTTAGGCTAGAGTTAAAATGAAATTAGGCTATTTGTTAAATACCCAATTGGAATTAATAATTTATAAAATAGCTAATAATTATAAAAAATGATTTTCATGCATAGGAAATAGTTTTAAATGATTATTTAGTACTAAAAAATACAAATGACTAATTTCTGGTAAGAAATAGTACAAAATTATATGCTTGGGCTATAACTGCAAAGTTATTACAATTATAGCCAAAAGGTACCAATTTGGCTAATTATGAAATAATTTGGTTTTATTAGGACCAGAAATAATAAATTAAATCAGGAAATACTTTTGAAATCATTTGTGATGCAATTTTTATAATTATTTATTGGAAATAAAATATTGGACAAATTAATAAAAATACGGAAAAATTATGGAAAAATAGCAATTGCTATTGATGCATGATTTTAGAGGTATATATGCAATTTTAAAATATTTTGGAAAAAAATTGGGTATCAACAATTTGTTATGTGCATTTGTGTTCAATATACTCTCTCTCTTATCCTCCTTATATGCTCATGTTTCAAGTGCCTTGTGTTCCCAACCCCCCTGAATCCCTATCTGTAAAGTTGTCTGTCTTCACTTATAATTAAGTAGTGAATAAATTTGAATCTGGAAACTTTAAGTTTGTGATTGTGTTGTTGTTTGGTGAATCTTTCTTCTTCTCAGAGTTGCTTCCAAAAACTGTTTTTTTCACTCTTAACACATTTTTAAGAACTGTTTCCATTCCTGAAAAACCCTTTCACTCCTGAAAATTTTTCTGAGTTATTCCAACTATATCAAGCACTATCACTTATACTCTTAGATCACTCAAGTTCTGCCCCTCCAGTTTATGGACTGCCTAGGAATCCATGAGATTCCTCCGAACTTTAGCATATTGGGGTTGATCCTTCCACACTGCACATGACCACTTCTCTATTTGAAAGGATCTTGGTGTGAGCATTTTCCGGGATCGCTGAGATCCTTAGGGAACATTGACACACCAGGATACTCATATTGAACACTATAAGACTATGGCGTCTTGGACTATTGGAAGGCATGGTATTCCCAGGTTCACTTTGGCCTTATGCAGGCTCCCTATAGCATAACTTTCATTTATTATGTAATTTATCTATTTATGGTCTGTAATAATAATCCTTGTAAACAGATATTGGGGGAAATTAGTAAAAAGGGGAGGGATTCTTATATGATTTTTGTGAGGGAAATCGGGTAGAAATCATGCTTTTAGGTTTATTATGCTTACTTGCATTAGAAATCTTGCCTTAGGTTGTTATGCTTACTTGCATTAGAAATCTTGCCTTAGGATAATTATGTTTACTTGTTTTGCTTGGCATACTAGAAAAATATGTTATAGGCTCATTGTATCATTTGTTACGAAATTCTGCTTCTGCATGATCATGATCACCTAGAAATTTTGTCATCAAGTTACTGTTGTAATTCTGCCTAATAAAAACATAAATTTTTTATGTGCATTAGAGATCCTGCCTTAGGACTGTATTTGTATTCGCTTTAAACCATGTCTACATCGCATAAATCAACAACCATCATGTCTATAAAATGTTTAAATGCAACCCCAACACCTAGACATCATGTTATAGGATAAATATGTATGAAATCAGTTTCGTAATTGTCAACACCTAGACAAGCATGTTTATAGAACGTCCTAAAACTCACACTGTTTGCTCTCTTTTAATCGATTTCCAAAATTCTGATTGCATTTTAGACAGCATGTTATAGGGCATCCCTGATCTACGCTTAGGCAAGCCTGTAGGTAATTAAAAACCGTATAAAAATTGTAAAACTCTGCTTTGCTTATTTGTGAACTGCCCAGATTCAACAGATTATAAAATCAGTAGGCAAACTGATTAGGTGTCTATCGCTCCGCCTTAACACAATGTTGCATATTCTGTGTTTGTCATGCTCACCTAGATATCCTGTTCTAGGACGTTTCTGAAACATATGAAATCTTGTTGTTTGAGACGTGCTAATTACCTGTTTATTTGTGGAGGTAAACATGAGCCCCTTAATTATTTTCTTACTTGACAGTCCTGTTTGTTCTTTGTTGTCGCCTAGATTTTTCCCTTTTGAACACCTTAGGAGAGTCTAGAACTTCCTAAAATTAGAGGTCCAAAACACCTCCGGGACCATAAGGATGGGACGGGTAATGCACGCATATGGTTCGTCTAATTAAAATCGTTTATATAACCGCTAAGGGGAGGGTAATTGGGTAGTAAAAGGATATGATGACCTGTGCGCTAATGCCACGTGTAGCTCCCCCTCGTTGAGGAAGGATTATCGGGTATTGTATAGATGTGATCATATAGGCTAATAAACTTAGGACTTCCCTTATTTTTATACATATGTGTGCTTAGACTTCTTTATTGGTTAAATGACTAATTCACAAAATAAGTTTGGCCGAGACCCACTGTTGTGGACCTCGAGAGATGCCTAACACCTTCCCCTCAAGGTAATTTCAAGCCCTTACCCAATTCTCTGATAACACAAACCGGTTTATATGAGTTATTTGCAATAGGTGCCCTAACGCACCTTAAATCCGTTAGGTGGAGACTCTTCAACTTTCGTAGCCCTTTCACAAAAGGAAACGAGTTGTCCCAATGAATGTCGAAAGCCCGACTACCGCTGCAAAGGGGAAAAAGGGAGGCGCGACAATGGTTATGCTTCCATAAGGGGGAGGCAAACCACTTCGTCCTGGTGTGACACTAGGTGTCACATTTTCCTCTCCCCCATTGCTAGCCTCGTTGATGGTGCTCATGAGGTTGGCAGTGACGTCTGCCATGTCATTTAGCCTTTCTTCTCCTTTTCCTACCATTGTTAGTTTGTGCAAACAGAAAAAGATAGTTGTTGTACGTGCGTGTGTTGTTTTTTTTAGATCTAACAGAAACTATAGTTTTTAACTAGAAAATCCTCACAGACGGCGCCAAATTGTTTCACAAAAAATGTGATAAATCTTTCTTTAAAAGATTTAATGATTGAAATAAAAGGTTAATCCTAGTTAAGCTTAATAACCGTTAGACCTATGAATTTGGTGGTGAATAGAATGAACCCGAGTGCTGCAATAACAGATGCTAGACAAAGATACAGATGATGATTTATAATGAATACACAAGTGAGTATGCGGATTAAATGCATGCAATGACAATATATATAATATTAAAGGATGTCTTGCCCCAAATATTACATGGAAAGAGTCAACTAACTCTTTGTCAGCAATGCAGATGATAGGAAGTATGGGTGGAATACAAGGTTCTTGGATCTTGTTATGAAAAGGTATCTTTGAACTTGAGAATCAATAGAAAAGACAAGTGTTGTATATTCTTCAATTGTCATTGTTACGATGTGTTCTTTCAAAAGGTTTCAAATGCCTTTTTTCTCTTTTTGTTTTCCTTTATATAGGGATCATTCTTTCGAAACCCTAAAAACTATAAGGGAATATTCTCTCCTCCTAACCTAAAATTATCCTGCCGTTATTGTCCATTCTTCTATTCGACCCAACGTCGACCTCTTTCGAGAAAGGTCCTTCGTCTCTAAGTGTTGGCCGACTTAGACTTCGACCACGACCAACGAAGACATTAAGTTTGGTCCAAATTTCGACAATACAGTTCAATTATTAGCTTTCATTTATTCATGGTAGTCTATGGTCTTTTATTTATGTTTATGTACATTAAAAGATATGATATATTTTCTCGTATCAGTGTTGTGTTCCCATTCTTAGTTGTTAATTACATTTGATACCAGTCTTTGGGTAGTTATTAAAATTCCGCATTTTCGCTACTTATTTATATGATTATCTTCTATTGTGGGTTACACTTGTGTTGGTTGGTTCGCCTAGTGCGTTGGGTTAATGTGTCATCACTATGTAGTGAAATTTTGGTCGTGACATTAACTAATAAACGAATCTATGTATGATTAATAAAATTTATATTTATCAATTTATCCTCAACATCGGTTGCGAGAGTATTTTTACTTCCAATAGACACTACGAAACTACAAGTAAATTATTCTATTTTCAAACAAATCGTCCGTGGTCACACAAAAATACCGATAAAATCTCAAACAATGATCACTAAACACTTTTCCAACAAAAGAACACAACTGGATAACACTCATGTTGGTTCTATTTTTGTAATTCTGATTAGCATTCAATTATAGTATTAATTAATAAATTGCATGTAGAAATGATTACCATTTTATGGAAAAGAAATAAAGAAGAATTTTTGGTGGTAGAAGAAAATGAGGAAGATGAATAACGGCCTAATGATATGCGGTAGAAGCAAATTCTTTTTCCGAAGCGAGTGGGGTGTAAAAATAAAAATGAAAAAGAAGAAAGTTGGCATAAGATGGAGATAAAGGGGGTGGGGGTGTGAAAGATGAATAAGAAAGATAGGGGGCGGTGGAGACGTGGAGTTCAAGATATTATGTATAAAAAAGAAGGAAAAATTAATTTTTGTGGTTTAGCTTTATTAATACGCGTCTGTTTTTATTTGTTTTAATCCATTATATTTATGTAATTTTATCAGTTTTTAATATTTATTTCTATTATATTAATCCAATAAAAATTAAATATGCATGAGACATATGTTCAACTCCTTGAGGGTTACACCTTGCTTAAAACGTCTCACCTTACCTTTTAAAACGGTGCTTATCTCTGAGCTGATGATAGTGGAGAAAATTGATTGAGAATCAAGTTACAAGATCTGCTTCCTCGAGTACTTTGATGAGCTCTTGCCAGCTTTTTTGTCCCTTGAATTCAGCAAAGGCCATTGATCATCTGGTGATGTGAGGCATAGGACATAAAAAACGTGAAAAAGGAGATCAAATAAAATAATAGGGTTCCAGAAGTGGGAAATCAATAGTAGGAAACTATACATAAGAAAGGCTTAAAATATTGTGATCGAATTTGTTTGAAAATATTACGCCATATTGCTTTAATAAATTTAAATAGTTATCTTTTTTATAAATACGATATACCCAATAATAAATTATCTATAAGTTAAATGATAATTATGTGATAACTTTTATATTATGTATTTTTCTGTATTATATACCTCATATTTAGTATTATTACATTATTAATAAAAAAAATTATTTGTATATTACTTTATTAAATATTATTATGTGTTATTCTCCTTTTAATATAATAAACATATACTATATTATACTTGAATTTTTTTTTGTTTTATATTTTATTATGTTAATAATATTGTCTGAAGTTTAATGAAAAAATACACTTTTTATTTTTGGCAGAAAAAAGAGTATGATTTAAAAAGAGGAACAAAACAATTAACTAACATAAACCAACCCTTACCTACATCTGAGTAGTTAAATTAGGTAAGTTAATTTCTTATCCTTTAAAATTCTAGTTCCGCATGAAAACTATCCACAAAGTAGAGCTAAATTGGTAGTTTTTTCTTTTTTCTTATTTTTTGTAATTCAAAATAATTGTAAAACTCCAAGTTGAAATGACTGCCAATTCGAATATATATATATATATATATATATATATATATATATATATAG
>ML297007.1:82122-101422 GCA_005239495.1 Nicotiana undulata | reverse complement strand
TTGGCGAAGTTAGTATTTTGGCGAATTCCGGTTGATAGGCGAGATTTTGATCCGAGGGTCATAGTGGGATTCTGAGAGTGGCTGTAGCTTCGTTAGGTCATTTTGGACTTGCCCGCAAAATTTCAGGTCATTCGGAGATGGTTTGGTTGGGTTTTTGATCAAATGCGTGTTTTGGAAGTTTTTGGAAATCATAGGCTTGAATTGGATGAGAATTTATGGTTTTGATGTTGTTCTCGTGTTTTAATGGCTCGACTAAGTTTGAATAACCATGTTTGATACGTTGGTATGTTTGGTTGGGGTCACGAGGGGCTCGGGTTTGATTTCGGACGTTAAACGGAGAAATTGGGACTTGAAATGCAGCTGAAGCTGCTACTGCTGGTATGATCGCACCTGCGATGCTTGGGCCGCAGGTGCAGACATCGCAGGCGCGGGAGTTAAGGCGCAGGGGCGGAATTCATCGCAAGGGCGGAAGGAAGATCTCACCTGCGAGGTCGCAGGTGCGGGATATGGGTTCGCAAGCGCGGGCTCTGAGTGTTAAGTGAAGGACCGCAGATGCGGTCAATATGTCGCCCCTGCGGTACCGCTGTTGCGATAAAAGGGCCGCAGGCGCGAATTCTGGGAGTTTAAGTGATCTTCGCAGGTGCGGTTAAAATGTCGCGCCTGCGGAGCCGCATGTGCGAGGAAAATACCGCTGTTGCGGAAATGCCTGGACAGAACTATAAAAAGGCAGCCTTCGCGAAATTAGTCTTTTTTTTTTTACCATTTTTACACACGGGTTGGAGGTTTTGAAGGAATTTTGAAGAGGGATTTCGTTGTTTCATCGAGCTCGTTATATTGTGCATTAAGAACGATTTTAGGTTGAAATCTTTGGTAAAAACAGTAGAAAAATGGTGGTTAGGGCTTGGGTTTAAGAGAAGAAGAATGGGGGAATTGGAGGACCATTTGAGGTCCGATTTTCGTGTTCTTGGTATGGTTAGACTCGGGAAAGGACAAGGAACCTAGTGTTGTGAAAATTTCTGACTTTCGAGATGTGGGCCCGAGGGCCAGGTTTTGACCAAATTCGGGATTTTTGGTATTTTTGCTAAATTTTGATTTGGGGTTTGTTCCTTAGCGAATTGTGACGCTATGTAATTGATTATTGATAGATTTGGAGCATTTGGAGGCCGATTCTCGAGGAAAGGGCCAGGCGGAGTAGAGTTGAGCCGGTTTCGAGGTAAGTAACGGCTTCAACCTTGGAACTGAGGGGTTCAAAACCCCAATGTACATGCTAATTGATGATAGTTACTATGATACACTCGCCAAGTGACGGGCATAGGAGTGTTGGTTGAATTGTTGTGGCTCGGCTTATCCCTAGGCAAGGTGTAACTGTTGTTCCACCATGATATCGGTACTATGAAGGCTATTAATGCANAGACCGGAAAGGGTCCGTTACTGTTATTTCTATTGCGAACCTTACTTGTGCATACTCAGTCCTGTTATTATACATGTATTCGTATTCCAGTCTCAGAAATCATTTATTTATCATGCATTGCCATTGTTTGGGCTAATTACATAATGAGAGGGTTGTGAGGAGACTGGAAATTCTGACTGAGTATGGGCCTAAAACCGAATGATGAGATGATATACCCTTCGTGGGCTTGATATATATATATATATAGCGCTTGGGCCATATCCTTGGCGGCCCCTCCGGAGTCTTTACACCCCCAGTGAGCGCACAGTTATTGAGGGATGGATTTCCCTGGACATGGATTTGTCCGAGATATGAGATATTGAGGGATGGATTTCCCTGGACATGGATTTGTCCGAGATATGAGATATAGAGGGATGGATTTCCCTGGCACAGATACTGTTTATGAGATATGGAGGGATGGATTTCCCTGGTACAGATTATGGATGAGTATGATATCCCGGAGATGGATTTCTCCGAAAGGCTGAATTGGCCTGCTCCCTCGGTACTTAGTGACTGAGTCACCACGTCGTACATGTTACGGGATGGATTTCCCTGGGCCAATGGCCAATTATGTGTACCGAGAGGACTACCTGTGAGAGTTGCATGATACATACATGGCATTTAATTGTTATTTACGGATATTGTCACTGATATACTCGGTTATTCCTGAAATATTCATTATTTGAACTGTGATTTACGGAGGTTGAGTTCGTCACTACCTCCTCAGACCGTATGTTGTTTTCGTTACTTACCTGCACACTGTGTGTGCAGATCCAGGTGCACCGATATTTGACGCGGAGCAGTGATAGAAGCCATTCTCTCAGAGTCAACGAGGTAGCAGCTGGCGTTCGCTGTCCCGTCCCTCTTTTCCCTATTCTTCACTTCTGTATTAGAATTTGGAAACTTAAAACTTCAGAATTATTATTCTCAGTTGTATTGATGTTAGTAGCTCATGACTGCGTGACTCCAGATCCTAGGTTGATTGTTGGAGCTTATTTCTTTTGTTAGACTGTTTTAAATGATTAAAAATGTCAGTATTTCTATGGAATGAGCCAATGATGAGTAAATATCTCTAGTAAATGAATCAAGTATTGTTGTAACGGTTGGCTAGCCTGGTTCCACGACAGGCGCCATCACAACCCGGAAACGGGTCGTGACAGACTTGGTCCTCGATCGGACCCTCGGTTCGAGCCCAACCATGAACAAAGAGATAAGTGAACAATAACTTAATCGATATCTAAAAGGCAGAAAATAAACTTGAATTGATTTGGTTCGCGTGTTACAGTGTGTTACAAATGAAAACTTCCCCTATAGTGAGTTTCTTCCCTAGTATAAGTCTAAAAAAAGGTAAAAATCTTCTTTTCTAGTTAATTACTAATCCATAACCGACATTGAGCAAGATACGTGCCTGATATCCGATTGGGTGTGAATATCACATCCGTCGTGTGTAACCGTTTACCGTGTTTCCCGAGGTCTTAGAACTCATTCTAGGGTCAGGACACGTGCTTTACCATACCTGGTGACGAGCACATCGTTCACTCTTGTTGGATCTCGATACGAGGGGTCTCTACCCTCGATTACAATGTTGTGCATCCGTGCCCTTCTTCTGTTTTCTCACCGGGGAATCGGGGTAGACATTACCCCCGATATTACCCGTATACAACTATCAAAATCCAAATCTCCAAAACTTTGTAAATATTGCAACACATGTAATATACTCTAGGTCATGTGATTGTTCTATCGATTGGTGATGTCTCACGTCTATCACAATACCAAATGAACCTATTTATAGAAAGGAGATTGACCATTACCAAGCGCAAATCAGTGTCTGAACATGTTCCAAACTTAATCCAACCTAGGCATGATCTCACAGAGGGTAATGTAGCGTGCAGTTGTTTGTCCAACTATATTTATCTAATCGCGTGGCTTTAACATTCAGCTGACATGGCTTGTTTCCAATTCTCCAGCAAAGTAGTTACTTAGTCTCCCTGTGGTTATAATTTATATAAAAAAAACCCTGATGGGCTAGCTCCCTCCTTGATTTATTCTTGCTTTGATTCTGATTCATCTTTCTTCTTTACACATTCATACCAATCAATTTTTTCACTTTACAAATAAAAATGGGCATGCCATGAGAAAAATAAAAGTCGTATCAAGGAATGGACTCATGTAGTAGGATGGAATTGATATCTGCCACCAGATAAATGAAAAGCGTGATATCTCTCTCGCTTTGGAGGTAACTCCTCTGAAACACATCTAGGGAATCTGTCATCACACTGGAAAAATGTCCAAGTTAGGTGTCTAGTAATAGTTATAAACACCTAACAATGCTTAATAATCTCTATGAGGTGTTAACTTTCTAAAACTACCATACATAACACTAAACTTTACATGACATCCAAAGGATTCTATTACTTCTTCTATGAGGTGTAATTAGCTTAGCTAGACTCATATGCTTTTTTCATTTCCTTCTTTTAACAGATAGATCACTCCATAGTAGAAAGCTTTGGCGGAGGGGGAAAAACTTGCATCACAGCTAGAGTTTACCCTACTTTGGCCATCAACGACAAGGCCCATATGTTTGTTTTCAACAATGGATCACAACATGTCGACATCTCCAATCTGAGTGCTTGGAGTCTGGACCAAGCTCAGATCAATAGATTTATCAGGGAAGATTAAGTTGTTATTGATTTTCGATTAAAAACTGAAGTTTGTTCTTTGGTTTAATGCAGCCATGCATCTAGTTATGATGAAAGAAAAAAGGAAAAAGACTATATATGTTGGCATTTTCGTTTAAGATCAGGTCACCATTGACAATAATTGATTAAAGCCAAGCCCCTTGTGTCCTTTTTCTCTTTGTTTTGATGGGATATCACCACACTGAGAGTTGTCATATGCTTGAAGAGTAAGATGCCACGACATAATATTTGAAATTCGAAATCATACAAAATACGGAGGAAGGAATAATGCTATCTAAAAGTATATAAAAAAACTAGTTAAGCAACATGAAAGTCTCTGCCATGATCTAAATATTGAAGCAACGGAATGGTTCAATCTATGCTTCTCATCTGTACATTGATTCACAGAGCCACTGGGATGAGATGTTGTCAAGGACAATATCCAATAATGGAGAAAAATCTACATTGCTTCTACTAAATATTGAAGCAGCACTGTTGTATTCTCATTTGAGATGACTATCAACAGCGTGCGATCACGGGGACGAACATGACCCATATTCTTGTCCCTTGCTCCTTTTTTCAATTAGCATTTACTCTAGGAGCTGCACCTATAGGATCCATAGATTATTTCCAAATGATACAACACAAGAAACTAGTAATGAGATGGCCAAAAATAAAAATAACAGAATTCTACCTCCTGCCTCATGAGTCATACTCAACCTAATTTTGCTCTTCTTTTCTCAAATCTTCATCATTTGGAAGAGAAGTATTCCAATTTGGCTGTGTGGATCTCGAGATATCTTCTGTTTTATCCTTCACTGTCCAACTCTGGTCTCTTACAAGAACTCGGCATATAAGAAAGATTTGAGAATTCCATATATGAATAACGTACAAGTATACAACTGAAAGAAGATTTGTCCATCACAAAGTTAGCAGCATATCCATCAAAACAGAATTTCCTGATGGTAAGGCATTACCTGAGCATCACTTGTTTTATCAAAGCCTTCCCAGCTCCTCTCAGTGCTAGCCTTATAACTACTTAAATGGTGGCTGCAAGCATTACCTTCAACATTTTTTTGTACAACACTTTCATCAACAGGTCCCTGTGCACCTGCACTTTACTTAAAAACTACATAGTACAAGGTAATATTTAAACAATGGCATGAGTTTCTGATACCAAAAACATCCTCAAGAACAGAAAAAAGGACAACTAGGATTTTTTTTACAGATTGTCTCCTCCAAAAGTTCCTTAACTCATTTTTCGTGAAAGTCAGCTGCTCCTCAAGCTTAGAGTTGATCGACAGGTTAACTCCCGTAATTAACCCCGAACACTACTAGAAATCTGGAAATTACAGACCAAATATTTGCGACGAAAGTTGGTCGGTCAAAAAGAGCGACCAAAGTTGGTCGCAAATGTGGAGAAAAATATTAAATATTTATTTTAAATAATTTACCGACCAAGGTTGGTCGGTAAAGTGGTCAACATGTTGACTGCGCTGGTCAGAATTGATTGATCAAAGAAACATTGACATTAGCGACTAACTTTGGTCGCTAATGTGGGACCCAGTTATAATGTTTTCATAATTATATTATTATTTAAAATGTTTTATAAAATATAAATAAATCTTATTTAAAATTACCGACCAAAGTTGGTCGGTTAATACAGGGAAGCAAATAGCGACCAACGTTGGTCTCTAATTTTTAATTTCTGGATGATTAGCGACCAAAGTTGGTCTGTTTTCAGGTCAACATTGGTCAAAATTAAAAATAACTTTTATATTTACTATCTAAATAATATAAATGTAATCCGTTAACAATTTTGTAATACAAGGGATGAATACACTAAAATATACTCTAACATGCTATATATGTAGTTAAAGTAGTACAACGAAGCGTGTTATATATATATATATATATATATATATGTATGTATGTCGAGACATTCTATTTTTAATATTCAACGGTGCATCTGAGTAGGTTATAAGCCGATGAATCAATTTACACACAGATATATTTGATGATAAATTATATATACTAATTAGGATCTTCACAAGTCTATCAATCCCTAAAAGAACCCGAGGTCGGGTTCTTTTAGGGATTGATAGACTTGTGAAGATCCTAATTAGTATATATAATTTATCATCAAATATATCTGTGTGTAAATTGATTCATCGGCTTATAACCTACTCAGATGCATCGTTGAATATTAAAAACAAAACGTCTCGACTTATATCAATTAATCTGTTATAATTGATTCATCGACTTATAACCTAGTGATGAATGAATGTAATTCATTAACTCTGTTATAAACAAATAATGAATACAGTAACATATACTATAACATGCTATATATGTAGTTAAAGTAGCACGAAATGTGTGTGTTATATATATACACACACTAACATATACTATAACAAGTTATATATACGTTATAGTATTACAATGAAGTGTCTCTATGTGTGTGTGTGTGTGTGTGTGTGTATATATATATATATATATACTTTGATAGCCGTATATATATAAGAACATGAAGCGCTAGGAACATATGAGCGGGTTCTTTTAAGAATTGATAGACTTGTATATTGATTCATTGACTTATAACCTACTCAGATGCATCGTTGAATATTAGAAACAAAATGTCTGACCTATATCTATTAATAGTAAAAATAAAACATCTCGACTTATATCGATTAATCTATGTCATGCATTATTAGTGATGAATGAATGTAATCCATTAACTCTGTTATAATACAAATAATGAATTCAGTAACATATACTATAAAATATTATATATGTAGTTAAAGTAGCATGAAGTGTGTGTGTTATATACATACACACACTAACATATACTATAACAAGCTATATATACGTTAAAGTATTACAATGAAGTGTGTGTGTTATATACATACACACACTAACATATACTATAACAAGCTATATATACGTTAAAGTATTACAATGAAGTGTGTGTGTGTGTGTGTATACACTTTGATAGCCGTATATATATAAGAACATGAAGCGATAGGAACACATGGTCGGGTTCTTTTAGGGATTGATAGACTTGTAAATTGATTCATCGACTTATAACTTATTTAGATGCATCAATGAATATTAAAAACAAAATGTTGTGACCTATATAGATTAATGTGAAAAATAAAACGTCTCGACCTCTATACAATAGAATAATATTATATTGGTTTATCAATTGATTAATTATTCGTACGTAGTAATGTATAAGATTGATCATCAATTACAATATAGTGTATGCGTGTGTATGAAATTACTCATATACTTAAATATAAATTAAAAAATTCCTTTACATAGATGCTATTATAATCTATTAAAAGTAATTACCTAGTTAATATATATATATATATATATATTTATAAAGATTATGCTTATAATTTATAATTATTTATAATAATTCTAGTTAAATAAAATAAATATTTATAGCTAATAATAATTTTTATAGCTTATAATATTTAAAAAAATTAATTTTTTTTTAGAAATAGCGACCAACGTTGGTCGCTATTTTGGTCAAACGGTCAAAAATTAATGTACCGACCAAAATAGCGACCAACTTTGGTCGCTATTTCTAAAACCACACTCAAAAATGGGTCCCCCCATTTCTCTTATTTTCTTTCCCAAAAATTCCCCAACTCTCTCTCAACGCCTTCCCTTCCCCTTCTCAATTTCCCTCACACAAATCCCATTCCCCATCCCGCGCCACCACCGCCCGTCGCCTGCTTCGCCGTCGCCGACCACTACCGCGCCACCAATGGACTGCCGCCCCTCTCTCTCCTTCTCCACCTAAAAAAATTTAGGTTTGAATTATAACCCATTTCTTTCTTATTTCTACTTTTTGTTTTGTCACGACCCCAAATCAACAAGGGCCGTGATGTCACCTATCGTGAAACTAGGCTAGCCCTTTACACAGTGAAATCAACTTTTGTCTGTTTTATATAAATATAAACTCATAGACTGATAAAGATCCACTTTTAAGACAATTTCAATAGGAATAATAGTAAGGACAAACAATCTAAACCGCCCCCAGACCTCGGGAGTCAACTATCATGAGCATCTAAGATGATAATACAATGTATCAAAATATAACTTTGTCAGTAATACAAGTCCAAAAGAAACATCAAAGTATAGGAATAGGAAGTAAAGGAGGTCAGCTGTGGACGCTGAGCAGCTACCTCGATCCTCGATCAAAAATCCAAGCACGTCAGAAGACACTAGCGAGATGGTCCGCTACCTGGATCTGCACACATGGGTGCAGGGAGTAGCGTGAGTACGCCAACTCAGTAAGTAACCAAAGTAATTAAAAACTTGAGTGCAGTGACGAGCATTTATAAAAATCATATTTCTTTTGTAAAAACAGTAATTCAACTTTTATTAGAAAAGCCCAGTATAAAGATGAGTGAGAAAAACAGTAAAATTCACAATGTATCCGCCTTTCAGGCACAATATCTCGCATAACAAGGTATCTTAGTCACTCAAGTCTCCAATATCAGTATGCCATGCTCTCACTAAGCACTCTCCCTCAACAAGTATCAGATATCCACTCAACTGCTGCAGCGTGCAGCCCGATCTAATACATATATATACATATATTGCTGCGGCGCGCAGCCCGATCCATATATAATACGCTGCGGTGTGCAGCCCTATCCATATAAGAGTCGAATGTGCTCACTAGGGGTGTACAGACTCCGGAGGGGCTCCTACAACCCAAGCACTATGTTGCTGCGGCGTGCAACCCGATCCATATATATAATGTATATTGTTTCGGCGTGCAGCCCGATCCATATAATATATAATATATAATATATATTGTTGCGGCGTGCAACCCGACCCATAACTATCCTCACATACTCGGCTCTCGGCCTCCCTCAGTCATCCTCACAAGCCACTCGGGCCACTCATCTCAACTCACGGGCCTCAGCCCCCAAATACCTCTCAGATTATCAAAATAGTGTAATAACATTGAAAATAACAATAAGTAGAAAACATGACTGAGTTCGCAAATGTTCTATCACGATAGTGTGAGAATAGTATAAAAGTACCTCTGAAGGTCTAAACAGGTTGGCACAAGGCCCCAAACATGGCTTACAGCCCATAAACAAGTATAGATTTCTAAAATACAGGATATCGTAGGGTTTCAAATCGAATACGCGGCTTCATAGTCGCTACGGGACGGACCAAGTCACAATCCCTATAGGTTCACGCCCACACGCTTGTCACCTATCTTGTGCGTCACCTCATTTACCAAAATAATGTAAAATACCGGGGTTTCATACCCTTATGTTTAGAGTTACAATCATTACTTACCTCAGAACAGTCCAAAAAGCTACTCCGCAATACTCTTTCCCCTCGAATCGGCCCCCAAATGCTCCGAGTCTATCAAAATCAGATTTATCACATCAAAATATGCTAGGGAGATGAAACCTAATCGAAAAATATCAAAATTAGGCACAATTCCCGAAATTGGCCAAAATTGACCCCCCCCGCCCCACGTCTCAGAACTCGATAAAATTTACACCAAAATTATCCTCATCCTCCCACGAGTCTATAAATACCAAGAACACTGAAATCGGAGTCTAATTGGCCCCTTAAATTCCCAATTTAAGGTCTCTTAGTCTCAAGCCCTAATTACCTATTTTGCACTGAGTTTTCCCCAAATTTTCATCACTAATTAGGCATTTAATCACATATAAACGAGTTATGAAGTCAAGAATATTACCTCCAAGTGATTCCTCTTTGGTTACCTCCAAAATCTCTCTCAAAATCTTCAATCCCGTTAAAAAATGGTGGAAAAATGAAGAAGGGTCGCATATTGGCTATTTAAACACTACCCAGTTATTTACTCACTGCTTTCGCGAAAATAGGCATGCGATTGCGAAGAACAAAATTCTGCCCCACCAAATAACACTACGCGATCGCAAGAATCGCCACGCGATCGCGATTCATCCTGACACAAACTCACGCGATCGCAAGCATCTCCACGCGATCGCGAAGCACAATTAGTCACCCCCTCACGCGCCCCATTAACCCTACGCGATCGCACTAGGACCCTCGCAACCGCACTAACCAAGGTTGCACACCCTACGCGATCACACTCCTACCCTCGCGATCACGATTCACAAAAATTTGCCTGGCTTCAGCTTACTCTACGCGATCGTGGATGAACTCACGCGGTCGCAGTGAACAAATGACTGCTGCCGAAACACCAGAAAACCAGCAACTCCCCAAAGGCCAAAATTTCCCGCTTTAGCATCCGAAATACCCCCGATGCCCCCAGGACCTCAACCAAACCTACCAACACATCCCATAACATCATTCAAACTTAGTCGAGCCCTCGAAACACAAAAAACAATGCAAAACACCAAAATCACATCAACTTCAAGCCTATGAACTTTGAAATTTCTAAATTCCACCAACGATGCCGAAACCATCAAAAACACCTCCGATGAACCGAACATTTGCACACATATCCAAAATGACATTACAAACCTGCTCCAACTTCCAAAATTCCATTCCGACCCCGATAGCCTATTTTCCACTGCCGACCGGAAATCACCAAAAATAACTTTCGCCAATTCAAGCCTAATTCTACACCAGACATCGAAACCCCATTCCGAATACACCCCTAAGTCCCAAATCACCTAACGAAGCTACCCGAGGCATAAAATCCACATTCTGGGTTCGTTTACCAAGATGTCAACTCCCAGTTGACTTTTCCAACTATAAGGCTACTTTAAGGGACTAAGTGTCTCAATTCTCACTACGACCATCCAATCCCGAACCAACCGAATCCAACACATCATAAACAGGCTAAACAATGCATGACCAAGCAGAAACAGAAATAACAATGCAAATCCTATGGAACGACCGGCCGGGTCATTACATTATCTTCCTCTTAAACAAACGTTCGTCCTCGAACGAGTCTAGAAACATACTCGGAGTCTAAAAAAAGTGAGGATATCTGCTCCGCATCTCCCGTTCGGTCTCCCAAGTAGCCTCCTCCACTGGCTGCCCTCTCCACTGCACCTTCACTGAAGCTATATCCTTAGATCTCAACTTTCTGACTTGACGACCCTAAATAGCCACCCGCACTACCTCATATGACATATCACCCTTGAGCTTAATTGTGTGTAAGGACCCGTAAAATTTCTTGTTTAAAATAATGCCTGAATAAGTCCCCAAGTTGTTATAACTGTAGAAATTC
Source organism: Nicotiana undulata (assembly GCA_005239495.1). Classification (NCBI taxonomy): domain Eukaryota; kingdom Viridiplantae; phylum Streptophyta; class Magnoliopsida; order Solanales; family Solanaceae; genus Nicotiana; species Nicotiana undulata. The sequence goes on along the minus strand of ML297007.1, from coordinate 90,066 downwards.
TTAAAACGGACCTTATTTGTGTAAAATTACCCCAGAATTTGAAAGAATACATTTTCCAGAAATTGGGTGTTATGAGACGCACTATGCGATCGCATAACGTGTATGCGGACTTCATAGTGGTCGCATACATAGGCAGAATCACTGCCCAATTTGAGGACAACTATGCGGTCTATTATGCGATCGCATTTCGATTCTGCGGACCGCATAGTTGTCGCATTCTTGCCCATTGGGTTTTGGTGAGGGAGGTTATGCGATGCACTATGCGATCGCATAACGTGTATGCGGACCGCATAGTGGTCGCATACTTGCACAGTGTGTTTTTAAAGTTGGCCCATCTTGAGGGCCATTCTGCGACCGGTCTGCAGACCGCATGTCAGGAATGCGATCGCATTCCTGAACGCATTCCTGTGTCGGGCTCCTAATTTTTCTAATTTTAAAACCCGACCCCCAGTTCATTAGAACACCCCATACCTTCATTTAAACAAGTTTTCTTAACAAAATAGAGAGAAGGAAATAAGACTTCTTGAGAGAGAAAGTGGTTCTTCCACCAAAGTGATTTTCAATGTCCCTCAGGCCTGATATTTCGAGTAATCTCCTTCTTCCTCATTCTAGCAGGTAAGGGTTCCCAACCCCTTTTCCATTAATTTTCTTATTTTAAACACAGGGAGGATTGGCATGGATTGGTTCTTGAAAATATTAACTAAGACCTTGCATGCATGTTTAATAATGGTGTTAATCTAGTAAGAGGGAGTGAGTTGGGGTAAATTTCACAAAGATGGGGTTGGTAATCTGATGGTGTCACATAGTGTTTGGCAAAATGCTTAAGAGAGTTCGAATTGCATGCATGACTTACAATTCTGAGTTGAATATGTTTAATTGTGAACTAGATTGACGGTACTAGTCAGTTCAGTGATTTGTGAGTAAAAGTTAAAAAGGGATTTCTACTCCAGGTATGTATGGCTAACTTTAACCCTTGTAAAATTCCTCTTGTTGTAGAACGCATACGATATGTGTACTTATATGAAAATATGTGAATTGACTGTCTAGTTGATTGCCACCCCACTGTGTTAGATGAGATTTTTAATTGTGACTTGGCATGCCTACCTTATTATGTGCAAAGATGGTAGTTGTTTAAAGTTATTGATATGAAGCATTGTAAATAAGTTGAACGATTATGGCAACACCTTGTGCATAAATTGCTTCTTGATAAAAGTTTGGGGTGCCTTGAGCACAAGTAAATGAATTGTTAAATGTGAATTTGTGATCCTTGAAAGGAAGGCCCAAGTGATTGATATGTAAATGTGAATTTGGAATCCTTGAAAGGAAAGTTCTTATAATTAAATTGTTTGTTGTTGTTGCTATTGTGATGAAATTATTGGTGGTGTTGTTATGAAATATAAATTGTCATGTGGGGTCAGGTTGTGTGCCGCAACACGAAGTAATAAGGTGTGGGTTGTGGTGATAAGGGTGGCCGAGGTAATAAGGGTGGCCGAGATAATAATGGTGGAAAAGTGATCGTTATCACTATTGATATGAAATTGATGAAACTCGTGAATATGGTGGTGTTGGAAAGGGAAAAATGAGAGATTGTAAAATTGTTGACTTTGATTGTCTCTTTCCGTGTGTTTTGATTGTTGGTCCTATTACTGTCCTTTTTCTTATTTGTATATTGGTTGATTGTACTTGGGATAAAATTTGTTCATACATACTAGTACTATTCCACAATACTAACTTCCCTTTTGCCCGTGGCGCTACATCTTTTATATAGATGTAGGTGGTTCCATAGCAGGTAGCTCAGCCCGCCGTTAGCGGTACCTCCTCTGCATCTCTGCAGTAGTTGTGGTGAGCCCCTCTTCTCCTCTGGGCCGTATGTGGATGATACCACCCTCTTTTGTTTATGTTGTAAAGGTATAGCTGGGGCCTTGTTACCGGCAAGTTATTTAAAATCCCTAGTTTTCGTAGAGGCTCCGTAGACATGATGTGGGTGTATATATATGTATTTTTGGGTAGTAACAGTACACACTCGGAACTGTGGATCATGTTGGAAAGTTATGTAGGTATTATGTATGTTTGAATATGAATCGTTGAAATGTTAAAAGAGGAAACAAATGGAGATGTGTTGTAAAATATACTTTGAAACTAAAATCGGCTAACTCACACGAAATAATGCATGTTATGAACGCGGGGTAATACGTTGGGCAGGAAAGGCAATTCAGGTCCGCTTGACTGGGTTCACCCGATTAGGCGCCGGTCTCGTCCCTCGATTTTGGGGCGTGAAAAACTTGGTATCATAGCCTAAGATTTTTAAAAGAGTCCTAGGATGTCTCGGAGCCGTGTCTAGTAGAGCCCTTCTTATCGGTGTGTTGTCGACCACATCTATAATTAGGGGGCTACATGGACATTTAGGAAATTACCCTTTCATTGTTATTCTATATCGTGCGGTGAACCGGAAAGTGAAAATATCCTTGCCTAATTCGTGCTTTGTTCCGAAATTTTCAATAATGGCACCAAAGAAGAGAGCTCAACTCGGCCTTGAGGCCAATGCCACCCCGGGTGTGGCTGTGAATTTTGTACCAGATAGTGCGGGTGAGAGTGACTCCCCGACCTTGAATCTACCTGACCCTTCTATTCTGGATCAAAGCGTTCTTGTTCCTGCGGCGGCGGAGGGTGCTGCAATCCCTTCCGCTGATATTCCTGACCCCTCTACAGTTCCAGCTTCCGGTTTTGGTACGTCCGATTGGGGCCTCAGATGAGCTATTCATATGTTGACTCAGTTGGTGGCCGCTCAGGCCTAAAGATCTCATGCTACCCCTGCGTCCTCCAGCGGACAGAGAGATTCCGCCGGCTCTAGAGTCAACCAGTTTCTGCGGTTTGCCCCTCCAGAGTTCTCAGGTATAAATCCAGAGGCCGATCCACAGGATTTTCTTGATGAGATGTACAAGACCCTTCGGGTGATGAAGGCTACAGAGACAGAGGGGGTTGAGTTAGCTTCGTATAGGCTGAGGGGAGTAGCATATTCTTGGTTCGAAATGTGGGAGGGTTCCCGTGGGGAGGGAAGTCCTCCGGCTAGATGGGACGAGTTCGTGGATGCTTTCATGGATCACTTCTTGCCTACCGAGACTGTGGTAGCCCGTGCTATGGAGTTTGAGGTCTTCAAGCAGGGTAATATGAGTGTGTGGGAGTACCACATGGAGTTCGTGCGGTTGTCTAAATATGCTCCTCACTTGGTGTCGACTATGGATGCTAGGGTTCGACGTTTCGTTCAGGGCCTTAGTCCCTTGGTTGTGAATGAAGCTGCTACAACTGCCTTGCACTCAGACATGAATTATGGGAAGATTGTGGGATTCGCCCAGGCTACAGAGGCTAGGAAATTGAAGATAAGGTCAGAGAGAGTAGCAACAAGGTCCGGTCAGTGGGCCACTCGGGGAGTTCAGTTGGAGGAGGGAGACCCGTTCATGGGAGAGGATCATCAGGGCCATCCCAGTCGTATGCACAGTCCTCAGCCAGTGCACCGCCATCAGTGCACCATTTCCAGTAGAGCAGTCGCTGGGGACAAAGATCAGACAACAAGAGACCCCATCAGTCAGGTCGCCCAGGAGGGAGGTTCCAGCAGCAGGGGAGGGCTCCGTACCCAAAGTGTGGGAGGTTCCATACCGAGTTTTGTTATCTAGATATCCCGATGTGCTACGGGTGTGGAGTGAGAGGTCATACTCAGCGGGATTTCCGTGCGCCCAGTCAGGGCAGGGGTAGGGGTTTTGCTCAGTCATCTGGCTCTTCAGTCGCCACATCTTCAGGGCGTTCTCCAGCTCCATCGGGGCATGGTGCAGTTAGGGGTGGAGCTCGAGGTAGAGGTGGACCCAGCCAGTTCTGTGCTTTGACTGGTCGCCAGAATGCGGAGGCTTCTCCAGATGTTGTTACAGGTATTCTGACTGTTCAAGCACTTGATTGTTATGCTCTTATTGATCTGAGGTCCTCCTTGTCTTATGTTACCCCGTTTATTGCTTCAAGTTTTGGGATAGAACCCAAACAACTTCATGAGCCGTTCTCTGTATCGACTCCGGTTGGTGATTCTATTACAGCCGCGCGAGTCTATAGGAATTGTGTCGTCATGGTATGTGGTCGCGTTACCACGACCGATCTTATTGAGCTTGGGATGGTAGATTTTGATATTATTATGGGAATGGACTGGCTTTATTCGTGCTTCGCTAAACTCGACTGCCGAACCGGAATCATGAGGCTAGAGTTTCCTAATGAGCCGGTTATTGAGTGGAAGGGAAGTGGTGTGGTGCCGAAGGGTAGGTTTATTTCCTACCTTAAGGCCTCAAAGATGATTAAAAAGAGATGTGTCTATCATTTGGTTCGGGTTGCGGACACCACTTCAGAGGTGCTTGCTCCTGAGTCCGTGGCAGTTGTGAATGAGTTTCTTAAAGTGTTTTCGGACGAGCTTCCTGGGATTCCGCCAGATAGAGAGATCGATTTCGGGATTGATGTACTACCAAATACACACCCAATATCTATTCCACCATACAGAATGGCGCCAGCAGAGTTGAGGGAGTTAAAGGAGAAGTTGAAGGATTTATTAGAAAAAGGGTTTATTCAGCCGAGCGTGTCGCCGTGGGGCACTCCGGTTCTTTTCTTCAGAAAGAAGGATGGGTCGCTTCAGATGTGTATCGATTATCGGCAGCTCAACAAAGTCACTATCAAAAACAAGTATCCATTGCCTCGAATAGATGATTTGTTCGATCAATTGCAAGGTGCGAGGTTCTTCTCCAAAATTGATTTATGGTCTGGGTATCATCAGTTGAAAATCAGAGAGCAGGATACTCCTAAGACCGCGTTCAGGACTCGTTATGGTCATTTTGAATTTTTGGTAATGTTCTTTGTGCTGACCAGTGCTCCAGCAGCTTTTATGGATCTTATGAATCGGGTTTCAAGTCATTTCTAGACTCTTTCGTGATTGTTTTTATTGATGACATCCTTGTCTATTAGCGGAGTCGAGAGGATCATGTTAACCATCTTAGGGCAGTTCTGCAGACTCTTCATCATCACCGGTTGTATGCTAAATTTTCGAAATGTGAGTTTTGGCTAGAATCAATCACATTTTTGGGTCATGTTGTTTCCAGAGAAAGGATTCAGGTTGATCCCCTGAAGATCGTGACAGTGAAAGATTGGCCTAGACCAACGACCCCGACAGAGATTCGCAGTTTCTTGGGTCTAGCTGGGTATTATCGGAGGTTTGTGGAGGGATTCTCTACCCTCGCCTCCCCATTGACTAAATTGACGCAGAAAGCAGTGAAGTTCTAGTGGTCCGACGCTTGTGAGAAGAGTTTTCAGGAATTGAAGTCGAGATTGACTTCGGCACCGGTATTGACCTTTCCAGAAGGCATAGAGGGATTTGTGGTTTATTGCGATGCTTCAAGGGTTGGTTTGGGGTGTGTGTTTATGCAACATGGGAAGGTTATAGCGTATGCTTCAAGGAAAATCAAGAATCACGTGAAGAATTATCCGACGCATGATTTGGAGCTCGCGGCAGTGGTGTTTGCATTAAATATTTGGCGGCATTATCTTTATGGGGTCCACATGGACGTGTTCTCAGACCACAAGAGTCTTCAGTATTTATTCAAGCAGAAGGAGCTGAATATAAGGAAGCGGAGGTGGTTAGAATTGCTCAAAGATTATGATATGAATATTTTGTACCATCCAGGGAAGGCGAATGTGGTGGCCGACGCTCTCAGTCGGAAGTATATGGGTAGTTTGGCTCATTTGGAAGCGGATCAGAGGCCCTTGGCCCGATAGGTTTATCAATTGGTCAGTTTGGGGGTTCGTCTTTCGACCTCAGACGAAGGGGAGGTTATGGTGCATAATGGAGCAGAATCGTCACTTGTAGCGGAAGTCAAAGAAAAGCAGTTTATTGATCCAGCACTGGCACAATTGAAGGAGGTAGTTCTGAATAACAAGATTTCGACATTTTCACTCGGTAGTGATGATGTGGTATTGTGATGTCAAGGTAGGCTATGTGTTCCAGATGTAGATAATCTTCGGGAGAGGGTAATGGCAGAGGCTCATAGCTCCATGTATTTTGTGCACCCAAGTTCTACGAAAATGTATCATGATCTCCGGGAAATTTATTGGTGGAGCGGTATGAAGAGGGGTGTGGTGGACTTCGTGTCTAGATGTCCGAATTGTCAGCAGGTGAAGGCCGAGCATCAGCGGCCCGATGGATTAACTCAGCTTATGGAAATACGATGTGGAAATGGGAGATGATCAACATGGATTTCGTGGTAGGGTTACCTCTCACTCAGCGCAAGTTTGACTCAATTTGGGTGATAGTGGATCGACTCACCAAATCATCTCACTTTTTGCCAGTCAAGTCCATTGATATTGCAGAACGGTACGCTCAGTTGTATATCAAGTAAATAGTCAGACTTCATGGCACTCCAGTTTCTATTATCTCAGATCGAGGAGCCCAGTTCACAGCTAATTTTTGGAGGAAATTTCAGCGAGGTTTGGGTACTCAGGTGAATCTCAGCACGACTTCCCATCCACAGACTGATGGTCAAGCGGAGCGGACTATTCATACGCTTGAAGATATGTTACGGGCTTGTGTTTTAGATTTCAAAGGTAGTTGGGATGACCATTTTCCGCTTATCGAATTTGCTTACAATAACAGCTTTCATGCTAGTATTCAGATGGCCCCATTTGAGCCATTGTACGGAAGAAGGTGTAGATCTCCGATTGGATGGTTCGAAGCTGGTGAGACGGAATTGTTAGGGCCAAATCTTGTGCACCAAGCTATGAAAAAAGTTAGAGTCATTCAGGAGAGGATGAAAACTGCTCAGAGTCGTCAGAAATCCTATGCGGACGTTCGTCAAAGAGAATTTGAGTTCCAGGTAAATGATTGGGTGTTCCTGAAGGTGTCTCCCATGAAGGGAGTGATGCGGTTTGGAAAGAAAGGGAAGTTGAGCCCTAGGTACGTCGGGCCATATCGGATCGCTAAAAGGATAGGACGGGGGGCTTATAGGCTGGAATTGCCCCTTGAAATGTCATTAGTGCACCCAGTGTTCCATGTGTCTATGTTGAAGAAAGTGGTTGGAGATCCATCCGCCATCGTGCCAGTTGGGACTATTGAGGTTAATGAAGAGTTATCATACAAGGAGGCTCCGATTGCTATTCTTGATAGGCAAGTCCGTAAATTGAGAAACAAAGAGATTGCTTCTGTTAAAGTGTTGTGGCGAAGTCAACAAGTCGAGGAAGCCACGTGGGAAGCAGAGAAAGAAATGAGAGAAAAATATCCCCATCTGTTTGAAAGAGTCTAGTAGTGATCGTGCGAACTATTATCCCCAGGCAATTTAATGTTGTGTTCAGATTCGTGCAAAGACACCCCATTTTCCCCCTAATTGCCTTATTGTTGTAACTTTCCAATGCGTGCTAAAATTGTATATGATGTTATTAATTGGGTAGTGTGCAACCCTTGAAGTAAATGAAAGTTTTGTGAAACTTATGTGATAGGCAAAATGATTAATAGTAGTGTAGATTGGTAATGATTAATTGAAATATATATACACGTATTGAGGTGATTGAATCATATGGGACTCACTAAAATGACCAAATTATGTGCAAATATATGCCACTAATTGAATCATATGCTAATTTGTGATGTAAAGAGAATGAACTATGTGTAGTTGTCAAAGTGATTGGATATGTGCAAGTGTCAAGGTAAGGAATTGTATACCAGTTGTACGGATAACAGAAACTGTGTAATGATGCTTGGAAATGTATTTCGGGGGCTCTTTGACAGGTAGATAGGTCTAAATACAAAGGAAACTCTGGCGAAATTTCCTAAAAATATTGGAGTTAGTGTAAATCTAGAAGTTGCATATCATGTTTTCAAAACCAAACGATTTCCAAAATCCTCATTCGAGGACGAATGATTTTAGGGGGGGG